>JAOEHY010051855.1:0-22399 GCA_025447955.1 Psilopsiagon aurifrons
TTTGGTCAGTTTGGGTCAGGTGTCCTGTTTCTGCTTCCTCCCAGCTTCCCCTCCTCCCTGGCAGAGCATGAGACTCATACAGTCCTTGGTCAAACCAAACATTAGTAAGCAGTAACTGAAAACATCAATGTTATCAGCTCTTTTCCCAGGCCAAAAGTCAAAAACACAATACTGCACCAGCTGCTAAGAAGGAGAAAAATGACTGCTACTGCTGAACCCAGGACATGGTTCTAATAGACTGTACTCTCAGTCAGATATCCAGTTACTAATGTAGCTAAGGTCTTATTTCTTTTTCAATAGAGTTTATTCCATGAACATTTTTGGCTTGCATGAAAGAAAAAAAAAAAATCAGATGAATATTAAAAGACCATTATGTACGGAAAATTCAGTGTAAACAAAGTTTATGAATAAGCTTTTTTTCTACAGAGGAACCACTGAATATAATAAACAACTGAGGACAGTGTCTATGGAGGTGATAATCATATGAGTACTAAAAGCTACAGAAAATGGAATTGAAAAAGTAAATATTCTAGAAAATTTTAACGGAAAATAGACATGCGGCAGCTTTCAAAGGTTTTTTAAGCAGATTCTAAAACAAAGGCAGCAAAACAAGGAATAGATGCTCTTAAATTCCAAGGAAGATTTTTCTTTTTTTTTTTACTTTTGAATTAATCTTTATGATAGATATACACCTGGATTTAAAAGACCAAGGATGTTGCCATTATAAACCTTAGTGCAAAAGTTTTGGAATAAATTAAAGAGAAAAAAAACCTCCAAAAAGTCAAAAGGAAAAATGTAAAACCAAGGACATGTCATGTAATTAACAAGGTAGAAAAAAAAATAGTAAAAGGCTATGTGGTAAACCATTAATACTACAAAACAATGTTTCGTTAGAAGAATGTTTTTACTCTAGATCAAAATCTTATCAGGTCTTTCATTGTTGCAATCTTTACATATTTTGATGATGGACATGCCAAGGATGAGTGAATACGGAAGGTTTGGTGAAGGTTTACTTTAGTGAGACAAGAGCAAATTCTTACCCTTGAAATTTAGAACATGCTTTTCTCTGTGTCTTTTTTGTTTCTACTTTTTAATCAATATGTTATTAAAAGGGAAATAAAATATGTGGTGTGCTGTATTATATTCATTTGTGAATCATTAACAATGGCTTCTAATGAAAAAGTGATAACCCCTTTATATCGCACAGTTGGTTGTATGTGTTGTAATTTGCTTATATTCTGTCTTTTTATTAATTAATGATTTTTTATTGAAGCATCATAGATGGGCTGCGCATGAAGCTGGGACACAGCTATAGACTCTTATTTTGGGATTATAAAAAGAACTTTAAATGAATCCCTTTATTCACAGGCTTGGTATCAAACTAGATTAAGCGTAAAGAAATCAGTTGCAGATGATATAGATAGATAGATGAAATCTTGGAACATTTTTACCATCCTCTACACTATGTAATATGTATTGACAGTAGAATCACCTACTTAACTTGTTAATTTTCCAGTGAAAGGTCTCCATTTACCATGCTTTGCCACACAAAAGTGTAACTACTAAGAGAAAAAAAGTGCCTTATTTGATTCATTTTACAGCCTGGCACACTGTTGATATGTAATATGGTTCTAGACATGTAGGTGAAGGCAGATGATAATGCAGATGCTACTTCATGGCTTGAAACTGTGGCTGAAAATTTCAGTCTTCATAAGGAAGATGAAATTGCAGACACATCAGCAGTTCAGATAGAAAGGACTGACTGTTTCATGTCTTAAAACTGCTGAATCACAGATTTATGTAGTTTGGAAGGGTCTTTAGGGGGTCACTTGGTCCAACCTACTGTTTGAAGCAGGTCCAGTTAAATAGGATTATTCGAAGTCTTGGCCAGCTGAATTTATGTCTTCAAGGAGGGAGGCTCCATAGCCTGCCTGGGTAACTTGTTGCAGTGTCTGATGACTCTCATTGAAACGTGGGTTTTTTCCTCTTATAAGTGTCTCCTCTGAGCCCTCCCTTCTTCAGGCTCTCAACCTTACCTTGTTTGCTGTATCCTTGAGTCCCCTCATCAGAGCTTCTCCCTGCTAGACCCCAGGAGGCCAATGTCTCTTTCTTCTACTCAGGAACTCAAAACAATATGGGCAGATACGGTCTTGAAGAGGGGAAGGATCTTTCAACCTGCTGGTTGTATTTGCACCCATGCAGCCTAGACACCATTGGTTCTTTTTGCCACAAGAGAACACTGCTAACTCATATTCTATTTGTTTTCTTCATGGACTCAGAGGTCTTTTTTTGTATAAAGCTGCTTCCTGGATGGGTAGCTCTAAAGCTTCATTGTTCTATGGGATTATTGACTCCCAGGTTCAAGACTTTGCACTTACTGTAATTGAATTTCATGAGGTTCCCACAGAACCATACCTTTAGCCTGTCAACATCCATCTGGTTAAAAGGGGAAAACAAATTTGTCATGAGTATCTGAAACAACTAACTGGGGAGAAGCAGCTGAATTTGATGGAAGGATGGAGAGCAGAAAATCTGAAATTCAAACAACAGTTTTTCCCTTCCTATAGCAGGACTACTTCCTTCTCAGCAGTCCTCCCAAAAGGCTTGTACAATATAAAATTTGACAATAGACATAATGTGAAACTCATAAAAGTCTCCGCATGTAAGCAATAGTGAACTGGAAAAATATGATTTCATAGTAGATTTGTTTTTCCCCCCCTTAAAGCATTTTGTGTGGGGGAAAAAAAAATAAACGGCAAAAAACAGAAAAAAAAAAATCAGAAACAAAACCAAAACAACATAAAAACCAAAAACCCTAGTAGCTGTCATATCCTAAACATTTTCTTTTCTGATAAAAGGCTAGTATTTTCCATGCTGTTATTCTGTTTATTAAAATCATAGTAGTTACGTAAATGTACTATGAAGAAAATCGTGCTTACTGATAGCTAAAACTACAACCAGCTTAAAGCTAAAATTATTCCCACTACTGCAAGAACTTTATAATCATAACCTTTCTGCATAAAACCAGAACTTTTATCTTCATTTTTAAGAAGTAGCTTTCTCCACAGCTGTTCTTATTTTTGTGTTCAAAAGAAGTGATAACTTACACTACATCTTCATGCTACTAAAAGTGCAATTGCCAGTTTACCTGAAGGATACAAGTATTAGGAATTCCCTAATCTATTGGCTTAGCACTGCGTCCATCTTTCACTAGAACAAATATAAAGATAGCTTAAACTAAAAATCCCTGTGAAAAGTTATTACGCCAAAGTGAATCTGCCTTTCCAGAAAAGCTCAGAATTAATTTTAAAACATTAAATCCTTATAAATGTATTTTTATTTTTTCTTCTTAAAGGATTTGTTACTGTAAATATAAAAAGTAATGTTTTCTTAAAAGTCCCCTGAAAAGCTGGTCTTTAGCTATTGTGTCAATGCCCTTTCTTGTTTGTATACTTTAATAATATAAAACTTTAATATTTTATTTTTGTTCACTGCAGCAGATGATCATTATTGCTTTTCATATAAAGCATCTGCATTCACTTTTCCATCAAGGAATTTTCTGAAATGTTGGCAAAGATTTCCCTTTAGCTACAAATATCCTTTAGGTAGGCTAAGTAAATCCTCTGGAATCTCCTTAGTTTTAGGATACTGTATCTTTGCTAAGTGCATCAAAAAATCCAGAGCTACTAAAGATTAGCACATAAACCTTTTGAAAACCCTCTGAGAGCCTCTACATCTGTCTGTGTGCCTGAAATTTCAAGCAACTGTTGTGTTATATAGTGTTGAATGGCAGTTAATAAAATAACTCTTAATTCTCAGCCAGATTAACTTGCCACTCAGATTTATTTAAACCAGAATATTTGTTGCACTGTTTGTGATGAAAGAGTGCTTCCTTAAAAAGAGCTTCCTGCAGAGTCTGAGCATTCTCTGAGCAAGTCTTCTGCACTCAGCTTCTCAATACTGTTTGGAAATGAAGTTACAGATCAGTAAATTTGGGGGATAAACTGTGAAAATTATCAAGAAGCTCTATACTTAGCAGATAAACCCATTAGAGAAACAAAATGGTAAACCAGTGTCAGATAAATAAATTTTTAAGCTTTGATAGTTTTTGATTATTTATTTCTAGTAAGGTGTGATGGGGCTTACACAAGGTCCTGTCTGATTTCTTAGGCATATGTAAAATCATGCTTTGTTAAGATAACAGAAATTCAACATGTTTACAGAAGACATTTCTAATGGTACTTTTCTAAGAAGGCTCATATTTCTAAATGAGCCCACACTGACAGATGAAGAGAGACCTGATCATATATGATAAGAAGCAGATTTAAAGACCATTATTGAGATATTTATCCTGCATTTTTCTGTGTGTTTCTCTTGAGTTCTGGTCTCTGTGTGATTTAAACAGTAGCATAGCAAGAAAAATCAGACAGTGTGTGTAATTAATTAGATGGACATTATGATCTGGGTTAAATGAGGAGCCAGCTCTAATTCTGTTTATCCAAAACATATAATCTGAGTAAGACGGTTTAGATCTACAGAAACTGAAATTGGGTTGGTCAGGCCAAAGGACATTATTATTCAGTACCCTGCCTCCACAAGTGAGACCTTGATGCGCTTGAGAGGTAGGCCAGTGCCAACCTTGTAAAGTTCAACAATGCAAAGTGCAAGGTCCTACAACTGGGTCAGGGCAATTCCAGGCACAGCTACAGGCTGGGTGGAGAAGTGACTCAGAGCAGCCCTGCAGAGAAGGAGCTGGTGCTGATCAATGAGAAAGTGAACATGAGCTAGCTTCAGTGTGCATTCACAGCCCAGAAAGTCAACTGTATCCTGGGCTGCATCAAAAGAAGAGTGGCCATCAGGTTGAGGGAGGTGATCCTGCACCTCTGCTCTGCTCTTGTGAGACCTCTCTTGGAGTACTGTGTGCAGTTCTGGTTCCCCAAATGTAAGAAGGGCTTGGAGCTGTTGGAGCAAGTCAGAGGAGGGCCACGAGGATTATGAGGGGCATTAATGTACTGGACATTAGCATCATGCTTGTATTGATCAAAGGGATTAATTTCCAAAAAGAAACAATGTAGACTGTATAAACTCCTGGAATGCTACATGCATGGTTGTGATTTAATAAACTAATTTAGGAGTGGCTGTGACATGTCACTTGGTCTTAATTTCTGAGTTTGCTCAGGTATGGTAAATGTAGCACTAGCTGGAGAAAATTCCATAGTGGGCATTTCTCATTCCGTTCACAAGTGATGCATGCCAAAAGACAGTAAGGAATGATCAAACTGTTAGAGAATTTTTGTCATAATATGCAGTTTCCTCATACATTACTAAAACACCAGATCTGCGCTTGGCTTCTTATTGAGGTGTGAATATTTCAGTTCTGATGAACAGTCATTTTCTGATGTTTTTGGTTGTTTCATGCTGAAATAAGATATGTGGCTGAACATGTTAAGCATTGGCATCGGGAATGGGAAAGTCTTTCTGTGCAGTAGACTAAGGTGCATGAAATACAAGTGACATCATTCTTGAACTGCCATCCAGATTCCAGATAAATCTTGTGGAACATACCCAGGAAGTGAGTGCCTATGATCAGCTAAATATTCTTACTTGCCAGTGTTTGCTCTCTGACTATAAAACTGGCAGAAAAATCAGGAATGATTTTGCGTGGGTTTCAGGTCAGGTGAAGAGAAATAAATAGGCTGTTCTGAGTGTCTGAATCAAAGGTCATTACAATGGTATTTAAGTATATTATCTGAACTTTGCTATATGTTTCCAACTAGTGAAATGCTATATCGTAAAATGAAAAGTTGCAAAATATCTTTTAGGGGACTAGATGCCTTGACGTAGGTATACAGCCAATTTAAGGATCCTAACCTCTGCAAAAGAGAAGCACTGAGTCACCTTCACCAGCAAATTATAGTTGAAGTCCAGACCCCTCTGTGAAGATCAGTTGCAGCCATCTCATAGAGGTTTTGCAGCAAGCTGTTAGTTTTGTATGAAGAAAGGAATAGAATTAGGATGAACCCTTTTAAGCTAGTAAAAAACATGAGTGCACCATGATCCCAGGAAAAGGTGTTCCACCTAATTAATTTTTGTAATTTTATAATTACAAACATAATTTCCTAATCCCACTGAATTTTCCTCAGGTGTTAGAAGCAAAAAGAAAAAAAAAGAGAAATCTAAATCACATCAGAAAGATGATCTGTCTTACTATGTGCCTCCAAGATTAGTGGAACAAGTGTAGACAACTGAGGATAGATGGTACAGAAGAAAAAATGGGATAACATTTGGCAGCTGCAATATGGTCTTAAGTCAAAAACATAGTCTCCTGTTTTAGCTCCTACTTGCCATGAAAAAATGTATCATGAATCTACTCTGTCACTCTTTTCTTGTACTTTTCTTATATAACATAAGTTTCTAACACAAACTTTTGAAACCTGTGTTTGTCCTACTGTTGCTTGTGTTATCAGTTTACAGCCCGAACCATTTCCTTTTTTACAGTGCACAGTAGCCGGCTATAGGAATAAACAATAAAACACTATTATTTTACTAATTATTCTGCAGCAGTTCAATTAAACAGAGCAGTCATTCTCTCCTGTTCCTTCTTGAACTGCTTGTTTCAAATTCTGAGTATTTCAAATATTTTGTGTAATTTTTTCTCATGTAACATAATAATTAAGAACTTTTATATCCCCTTGTTTTTGTCTTCCTTTCATTATAGAAAACTTTCCAGGTGCATTTTGTATTCTCTTCTAATTTAAATATACATTACACTTCAGGTTTTCTGATTTCGTCTCTGTACACTGCTCTATTCCCTGGTCAATTTATCTGATCTTCTCTCTTTTATTTTTCAGGTCATTTAACAGCTCCTGATGAGACCACAATTTATTACAATTACTCGACTCTTCAAGCTTCTAGGTCACATCTCTCAAATGCCAGTTTTGAGAATGACCTGACATAGATTCAAGTAGCTCTATCCTGGATTTGTTACTCCAAGTTCTTAAATAACCTCAGACTGTTCTGAAGAACATGTTAATTTTTTGTCTGTGTAGTCTGTTGAACAGACTGCAATGAATTTCACAGTCTTCTTGCTAAATTATACTGGCTTAAGAAAAGTTGGACTGCAGAAGGGAAGCACTTATCACTTTCAAGTATTTTGATAACGTGTCCATAGCTTTCTCATGTAGAGGGTTATAGTGTATTGCAAAACTCAAAACAAAAATGTTGATTGTTGAAATTTGCTCAGATCTGAAAATCTGAACTGATTTGCTTACTTTTTCTGGCACATAGCTTTCAAATAATAATAAAAAAAAAAATGTTTAATTGTTTGAAAAGTATTTGATGAGAGCATTAGGTAAACAAATACTGGTACTCATCATATAATGCAGACAATCAGAATTAGCTATAGAGCTTTCCTGACAGATATAAAGAAATCACTGCGAAATGCCAGGTTGGAGAAAGCAGTATTTTTTCCAGATTTCTAACATTGTATTCCTCTTTGTATTCTGTGTCAGCAAACTTCAGCTCTGGCAGAAATTTGTTATGCTGTTGGATGAAGCAGCTGGAAAGTAATCCTTACCTTCCAGTTTCCTCTCTTTTGGCAGTATGTTTCAAAAGTGTAATGTGGATTAGACTAAATTTAATAGAATCATAGAATAGTTAGGGTTGGAAAGGACCTTAAGATCCTCTGGTTCCAATGATTGTGTCAACAGGCAATGGAACTAAATTAAAGTCTTTGGTCATTTGCTGGAGCTGGTAACATAATAATAATAGTAGTTAATTGAGGGATGAAAGCTGATATACAACTTAATAGTCTAGGAATAAATATTTGTAACTTATAGTCCACTCCCTGCCTCCATTAAGGCAGCACATAGAAAAAAAAATAATATTGCTGCCTTAATGAAACAAGTCTACATTCTTACAAGATAAATATACTTTAATTTTTTTAAAATAAGGTGGTGCAGTTAATAATTAAGAAAAACTCTGTGCTTTGATTTTCATCAAGTAAAGTTTTAAGCTGTCACATTCTGAACAGAGGGCTGTGTATTTTTCCTTTTATAGTTAAGATCATGACACTAACATCCACACCAGTTCATATAGCTCACAATCTTCACTGCTGGAGTGAATCTAATAATAAAAACAAGCACTGTAAAAAAAATGTGGGACTTCTTTCATTTCAGCAGAGAGGATAGACGAAGTGAAACTCTGTTCTTTGAGAAGGTATTAATCTGAAATTATATAGGACAGAGACTAGACAGGGTGATAACTTCTTAATAAATATTAGCTTTCTTTTCAGTATTATCAAAATGCTATCTTCAAACTGCTCAGACATGGAAATCAATAAAAGCTCTTGCACATCCTGTAGGTTTCAGTGGACTTCAGCCAGTGGCTTCAGCCAGCTTCACCAACTTCAAATCATACATTCCTCTTAACTGTGAGAGGGCTTCAGGAGTCAAACCTAATAGAAACAAATGTCCCTTCTACTTTGCTTTAAGGAAGAGAGCAGGAAGAAGGAGAGGAGAGATTGTCCCCTCCTCTTCCTTTCTTTCCACTGCACTCCTCTCCTTCCCCCAAGATTTTTACTAAAATTCTACTCAGAGTATGGTTTGCACTTCCCATTTGTTTTGCTTGAGACTATACTATTATTTCGTTAAAACACAACATACAGTCTTTCAATGTCAATATGTTTCACAAATTTAGGTCGCATTCAGCTCAGTAAAGTAAAAGTGAAACCAGAGCAGCCGCACTGCTGGCAAATTCAGTTTAAAGCCATAAGCAGAGTATAATTCTGTCTGTCTGCCTGCTGAGGGACAGCTGACAAATGCTATAGAAGACCCAAGGATGTTGGGTCCTATTTCAGGCCAACTGGACAATGCTGAAAGGCATGTGTGCGGCTGATGTACATCTTGCTGTTACTTCAGGGAATCTTCAGGCTGAGGAGGGCTTTGTCCCAAGATGTAATCGTGATGTGGCTAAAATGCAGGCCTAGTTGTGGAGTATTTCCTTGGATCATGTAGGGCAGACTAATCTACAAGTCTGCTTTTATGGCCCATGCAATTCCACATTGTACAATATATGTGGTTTCCACACAGACTTTTCTTAAGTTGAGGAACTGTGAGCTCATTTACGAAAAAACAATCAAATGAAACAAAACCCCAAACTACCAGTCCCTCACTACCAATGCTAATTTATTATTATTATTAATTTTAACATATAAGGACAGGAAAATGTAAAAAAAAAAAAAAAAGCTCCCCAAAAGTAGGAATGAGCATAAAAAAAACTTACAACTGAAATGGATGTTTCCATATGAAACCTGTATCTTAATTTTTGAGCAAAAGTTTGTCTTATCACCAAAAAATCATATTGATTCCATTTTCATTATCTAAGTATCCTAATGGAAATAGTCTCTGATTCAAGCAGATAAATTTGAGCAGACTTTCAAAGGATCAGACCAGCTGAAATCAGCTGGTACATGAAGACAAAGAGAAAGCGAATGCGGTTTTGGACACTTCTTTTGTCCTTTTTTTTTTTTTTTCCTTTTTCCTAGGAATACCAGATTTATTTTTTTTTTTTCAAGAGACTGTAATAATACTTTCAAAAGTCTGATCAAGTAACTTGTTTGTTACTTTAAGCTGAAAGTGGAAACATCTGGAAGCAGTTAGAAAAAAAGTTCTGTTGACTTTTCTCCTCCAGTCCACTACAGCCTTCCTTAATGCAATAACAGTTCATACCTATATGAACAAATAAGAACATACTGCCTATATTTGATAGTCTTACCAACTTGCAGGAGCTTTAAACATGGGAATACAGACCTGCACCACTTCTACTGAGTCACAAACTCTGCTTGCATGGAAACAAGTCTGTTGAAAACACTGCTATTAAAGAAAACACAAAGATAGGAAAACACAAAGTTAGGAAATTTTAATAGTTTACTATTATATTTTTAATTGGAATGTATTAATGGATTTCAGCTTGGATTTTACATCTGTTAAAGATATTTTTAGGTTGTACTAGTTTGTGAAACACACATAAGATAAATCTCAAGGTTTCTCATACACTGGCATGAGTAGAACAGTAGGTATTCTTCTCCAAAATAGTATATGTCTCAAGACGGGTTCCCAAGTTAATGAAGACAATGACAGCAGCATTTTCATCCATGACAAGTGGTGAGACTCATTACTGCTGCTGAGGCTGCAAATGTAAGCACCCAACCAAAAAAACAGCTGGGTAAATAGTGCATACATTACAGCTCCCTGACACTTTGGACCTCTGTAATGGAACATAAGTTGCAAGTGGAAGACTGTTTCTGCCAATGATGTTTTCCTTTTTTCCCTTGCTTTGAAAAACATCGCTAAAATGTGACAATGGAAGAATGCATGCTTCCTATTACACTGGGCTTTCAACTCTCCGCTTATTTGCCTTACAGCAGATTTGGGAAAGGACTGCTCAAGAATAGTTCCATTACAGTGATGTAAATTGCATGTAACTTTACTAAAGTAAATGGAATCATGCAGGACAAAACTAGGGTAACTGTGGAAATCAGGCCTCAGCTAGTTCTTTTTTATTACCTTTCCTTATTATATGGAAAAATGTAATAGATACTTAAATAAAAAGGATATTTAACTTTCATTCATTCTGAAATTAAACAAAATCTTCAGGAAAAACACTTAAAAGTTTAAAAAAAGCATGAATGAGAACATGAACAAAATTCAACAGTACAATTCAAAAGACAATAGATCTTCAATGACTTAGAAGACAGTTGTTTTCTATCCTTTTTATTATGCATATGAAAACGTAGAATTTCTTTGAAACAGTAAAGGTGAAAAGAAAATGGGGTTTAGGTGTCTGCATCTGTAAGCTGGAGGAACTGATGGAACAACACAGAGAGTTCTCCTTGAAAGTCCTTATTGCTGGACTACTGGCACATCCTGAAAATCTGTGTTCATAGTCATTTTGATTTCATAGAATTAAGGATGGATTTATTTTTTGTGAAAGAGGATTTTGATACATTGCCAACTTGCTTATTTTACATTTAAATAGTGAAACTTAGAACCCAGGAAACCCAGGTGGTCAGGAAAGCAGAAGGATGTTCAATTTAACAAGGCAGCTAGCACGTCCAGTGGTGGCTGGCAAGAGGATGCAGAATTCATTGAGAAAATTAGAATGGAAAGAAAACTGATTTTATAATGCAATATGAAAATAAAAGCAATTTCTAAGCAAGTATCAGATTTCTTATCACAGGGACATAATTTTCTCAACTACATGCACTGTATTTTCTAGATCAGGTACAACCTTTAATGTCTTAGGTTTGTTTTTTAATGGCATAGTTTGAGTAATTTCTAAACGAAATAAATTTAAAATAAAAGTGAGTCATGTAGTTATGCAAATATGGATTCTTTCTGAATGCTACTTACTGTTGCCTGAAAGTATTCAGACAGAGGTACTACTATTTTTAATGCAGGGTGAGTAAATACGTTCTAGAACATATGTTCCTTGTAGGCTTATTTAAAATCTGCATGAAAATGCATAAAAAATACATTTTTGGACTCATATTTTATGAAAAATGCACGCTGGTAATATTGAACTTTTTTAGACTTAGGAAATCCTTTCAAATGCTTGACTTCTGTTTATTAAAACCTATTTTGTAAAAATAAATTTATCAATTAATTATTGTCTTTAATGTGAAAAAAAAAAAAAAAATCAAAAGCTACTGTCAAGGGTTCATCAGTAGCAGTCATTTTTCTCCTTTTCTGTAGCTGGTGCAGCATTGTATTTTTGACTTTCAGCCTGGGAACAGCGCTGATAACACTGATGTTTTCAGTTACTGCTTAGTAATGTTTGGTCTGACCAAGGACTTTCTGAGCCTCATGCTCTGTCAGGGAGGAGGGGAAGCCATGAGGAAGCAGCGACAGGACACCTGACCCAAACTGACCAAAGAGGTATTCCATACCACAGTATGTCATGGCCAGCATGTAAAAAAAACTAAGGGCAGGAACCCAGAAGAGGGGAGGTTCACTGCTGGGTAGGGCTTGGTATCACGTGGTGAGTGGTTATATTCTCTTCCCTTGCTGTTTCCCTGGTCATTGTTACTGTTGGTGGCAGCAGTAGTGGTTTGTGTTATACCTTAGTTACTGAATTGTTCTTATCTCAGCCTGTGAGAGTTGCATTCTTTTGATTCTCCTTCCCATCCCTCAGGAGTGGGGGGAAGAGAGAGAGGGGAGCGAGTGAGCAAATTGAGTTACAGCTTAAAACACAACAGCTATCCAGCTACTTTGGAGTGATACAAAGAAGGGATCTGACCTAAAGCAGTGATTTCCATCTCCAAAGCATTTGTCATTTGTCAGGTTCCCTCAGCATTATTTTCTGTTGCTACTCCTCTGTATACCTTGGATATTGTATCTTTTTGGGTAAATGACCTAAACTGCTCCCAGAGAAGAAGCAAAATGTGTTGCAAGAAAGCAGCAGTGGGATAACGTGATTTTTTTGTTTAAATTCAGTTTGAATTGGATGAAGAAAGACAAGATAATGCTTGTGAACCTGGAAAACTTGGAAAGCTGGAAAGCAATGCCCTTCACATGTACAGTAAGTGAATCTACTTTATTACTGAAGCAGGTATATTTCTGTCCAAATTTCAAATTCATGTAGTATTGTTTCATTAAATGTGGTGAAATAATCCAGGGTGTTCTCAGGTAACTAAAGTAGGCCCAACTAGGTATAAATCTGAGTTTTAAGGTGACGCTTATCCTACCTCCTAGTAGTATTGCTGTAATTAATACTTAATTTTTCTCTTTGAAAGTAACAAACTTTCCTGACAGAATTAGGGACTTTGCATTTTTATATTTTTATCTTTTCAGATATTCAAACTCATTCACCTATGTATTATAACCTGACTTCTACTTGCAGAAGATCCTTACAGCAAAAATATGTCAAGTACCAGAGTTAGAATATGACTATGTTGTGTAAACAAGAATGTATAAAAAAAATTTTTTTGGGCAATACTGAGGTGGGGGTTAGTTTCGGAATTTTGCCTTCCGTTATCTTGGGTAAGTGCTATATGTTTTCATTATCTTTCCAGCACTGTATTCTCATAGCAAAGCTTCTTGGTGGTACAGCAATTATACCAGTCTATCAGGTTTTCCCAGTATAAATATAATCAGAGTATAAATCCTCTAAGGTATAAGTAGAGTTCAGGAAATAATTCAATTGACATTACCAGGAACTAAAGAAACTATTGCATTTTAATGCTATAGTCATGAAAATGTTAGCAAGCTTCTGTCTTGTTCCAGTTGGACTTGAGTTCGACATCAGTGAAAAATAAGTTTTCCTTCTGTTTACACGATATAACATAAATTGCAATACTTGTATTAAATTCAGTGGTGTCAGTTCAGTCCTTTGTTCAGCACAGGAATAAGGCAGTTAAAATCAGTGTTGTCTTAATGAAGATTAAGACCTTTTCAGCATATCATTTTACTCAGTTCTCTGAATTTACTGAGTAAAATAAACTTTCTGGCTTAATTTTTGAAGTTCTTTATGAAGTCAGGATGCCTAAGTCCCATCAAAGTAAAGAGATTTTAACAATCCAAATCCCCTAGGCAGCTTTGGAAGAATCAGACACTGCTCAACACACAATCAATTAAATTAGTATATGTTTAAAATGTGCTGACTTTTGCAGTTCCTGTGTCTTGAACAATGGCTACATCTGTAATAAACTTCTAAAGATGCAAACTATATCAGGAGGTGTTTACAAGGGTTAGTAGACATTGAAATAGAGTGCTCTGTGTGATGTGTATATAGAATCATAGAATCATAGAATTATGGTTGGAAAGGACCTTAAGATCATCTAGTTCCACCCCCCCCGCAGTAGGCAGGGACACCTGCCACTAAACCATGCCACCCAAGGCTCTGTCCAACCTGGCCTTGAAGTGTTGACCTGTTTGAGAGTAGGAAGGCTCTACAGAGCTATCTGGACAGGCTGGATCGATCAACTGAGGCCAGTTGCTCAAGAAGATTCAACAAGGCCAAGTGCCGGATACTACATTTGTGTCACAACAACCCTATGCAATGCTACAGGCTTATGGATGAGTGGCTGGAAAGCTGCTTGGTGGAAAAGGACCTGGAAGGGTTAGTCAACAGCTAGTTGGCCATAAGCCAGCTTGTGCCCAGGTGGACAAGAAGGCCAATGGCATCCTGGTTTCTGTCAGAGCTAGGCCGGCAGGACTGAGGAAGTGATTGTCCCCCCTTTACTCAGCACTGGTGAGGCTTCAACTTGAATACTGTGTTCAGTTCTGGCCTCCTTCACCATGAGAAAGACATTGAGGTGCTGGAGTATGTCCAAAGAGGGCAACAAAACTAGTGAAGAGTCTAAAGAACAAATCTCATGAGAAATGGCGGAGGGAACTGGGGTTATTTCATCTGAAGAAAAGGAAGCTGAGGGGAGACCTTATCACTCTTTACAACTACCTGAAAGGAGGTTGCAGTGAGGTGGTTGTTGATCTCTTCTCCCAAGTTACAAGATATAAGCCAAGAAGAAACAGCCTTAAGTTGCACCAGGGGAGGTTTAGATTGGATATGAGAATAATTTCTTCACCAAAAGGGTTGTCAAGCACTGGACCAGGTTGCCTAAGGAAGTGGTAGAGTCACCATCCCTGGAAGTATTTGAAAGCCATGTAGAGGTGGTGAGTGGGGACTTGGCAATGCTAGGTTAACGGTTGGACTTGATGATCTGAAGGTCTTTCCGACATAAATTATTCTATGATTCCATATTAATGTGTATTACATGTGAGTTTGTAATCCCATTTCTTGTGTCCATCCAAGCTATGCCAGCAAATAAGAAGCGTAATACAAATACCCCAAAGAATGAAAAGCTGACAAAATCTATTGTTTCATATCACTGGTTTCTATTCTATCACTTCTTTTGGTTTGTAACTGCAAGATAACATGAGGACTTCCACATCACATACTACCTCGGTACTAGCTGAAATACTGTGAAACTTCAAACTTGCACTTCCCTCATTTGCTCAACATTAACTGAATATGATCCACTCAGTATTTCTGGCTTCCCATTCAGAAATAAGGAACATTGGTGATTTAAAGCACCATGTCATTTTTGGCCCTGGTAACACATCATAAATGATGCTAGAGTTTGTTAAAAGTCATAAAGTGCTGAAAAATAATTTCTTTTTTTAAAAGAAAAAAACCCCACCCCAAACTAATTTTGTTTTAGGAGGAATTGAGTCAATATAGCGTTTATGTGAGCACAATATTCTGGCACCAAGTTACACAGAATACTGGAATACCTCACAAAATTTAATGATTTGACATATTTTGCCAGGTTTGATGTGTCTCAAATCCAAAAGGAGGAACCTGCTAAAAGAAACTTTTCCGTGTGCTGAAGTGACAGTGCATCAGACCCCTAGACCACCCAATGCTTTTAAACATTATCCTGACTGTGATTCTCATACATGCAATTACAAGTACAAAGAGACTTCAACAACTGTATACTAGTGCTTTGCATCTCCAGGAATCCCACAAAGATTAATTATTCAATTCTCTAAATACCCAAAATGAAGGCTAATTTTATAGATGTAAGATAGAGAGTTTCAGTGACTTGCCTGGAGCCAGGAAAAAAAAAAAAAATTGTTCGTAGCTTGAATGTCGGTGCAGATAACAAGAATTTACATAGAAGAAAGAGAAGGGGAAGGAGGAATATAAAATACACATTCTACATTCTAATACAAATTCTAAATGCTTTGGAAAAAGCATTTAGAAATCTTAATGTTATTTTGGATGCTCCTCCTGGGCAGGATGGGGAGGAGAATCAGAAGAATCCAAACCCCACGAGTCGAGAAGATAGCATTTTAATAACTAAAAGAAAATATAATGATAATAGAAAGAATATCAACAATAACAATAATAATAATAATAGGAAACAACAAGAGAAGAAATGAAAGCTCAGAAAACAAAGTAATGCACTATACAATTGCTCACCACCTGCTGACTGACATCTGGCCCTACCCAAGCAGTGATCTGTTCCTTCCAGGTAACTCCCTTCAGTTTATATACTGGGAATGACACGTTGCAGTATGGAATACCCCTTTGACTAGTGTACGTCAGGTGCTCTGTCTTTGTTTCCTCCTGGATCCTTGTGCCCCTTCTCACTGACAGAGAATGAGAAATTGGGTCCTTGAAACAAGTGTTCTTGATCAGGGTAAGCGCTACTTAGCAATAATTAAAACATCAGTGTGTTATCAGCATTGTTCTCAGACTGATGCCAAAACACGGCATGGTATTAATTGCTGGTAAGAAAAATAACTTACAGCTGAAACCAGGACAGCCTGGTAAAATATAGGAACATAGAACAGCTTAGGTTAGAAGAGACCTTAAGTTCAGCTAGTTCCAACATCTCTGCAATGGGTAGGAAAATTTTCCAAAAGACCACATTACTCAGAACCCCATCCAACCTAACCTTGAGCACTTCCAGGCATGGGACATCCGCAATTTCTCTGGGCAACTCATTCCAGCATGTCACCCTCCTCATAGTGAAGATTTTTTCCTAGTAACTAATTTAAATCTCTCCTCTTTCAAATGGAAGCCATTCCCCTTTGTCCTGTCACAACATACCCTCGTAAAAACTCCTCCATATTTCTTGAAAACATTCTTTAGGTATTGCACATATCTTGAATAGTGCAAATATTTAGATAAAATTTGTTGCTAGAAATATTCAAAATTTTACATTGAGGTAGAAAAAGACTTTCAAAGGTGAGAGGCTGCTGCAGTGTTAATAATTTTATGAGAAGGATGTTTAAATTCTGTCATTAAGAGTAGAATTGTAATATACCTAAATAGTTAGATAAAAACTTTAGACACAGAAAGCGAATAAATAACCTGTGATTGTCAGAATAACACAAAACATCAAGAAAAATAATTTTTTTTAAAAAATCCTTTAATTGGGAGGCATCGGGCAATATTTGAGGCACTGAAACAGTTTGCCCAAAGAGGTTGTGGCTTCCTTATCCCTGGAAGTATTCAAAGCCAGGTTGGGAGGGGTTTTGAGAAACCCAGTTGAGTGGAAGGAAGAAGACCCTGACCATGACAGGCAGATTGAAGATGATCTTTATGGTCCTTTCCAATCTAAAACATTCTATGATTCTATGGTAATATATAAATGCAAATAACATTGATGCTTTTAAAAATATAAGATTAAAAAATTCAAGATCTACCATTTTATTATTTAAAAAACACATGAAAACATCAAAACCAATAAACAAAGCTAATATATGTTGTCCAGGTCCACAGATGTCACAGTTATTGTCCATCACCAAAGCTGGATTTTTTTGTGTTGCCTGTGTCTATGCAAAATGCACCAAACACTTTTAAACCACATTAGCCTTTAGCAAATTTGATTGGAGGAAATAAAACTCCTCTTTTTTTAGTTTCCCAAGAAAAAGCTCAGAGTCCTTTTCTTATATTTTTACATCATTACTGCATGTTTTGGTAGTAATAGTTTTAAAATCTCTGTATTTGAATGTTAAATGTACTCTGTTCACAGTCAGGCATCAAAGCAAATCTACCTTGACTCTGCTTCCACTAAAGTCATCATGAACAGTAAAGGTACAAAGCATTCAAAGCTGTGCAGGTATACATTGGATGAAAGAAAACAAACCTGTCCTCTCAAATATTTTGAACTACAGCTTAGTGCTTAAAACACATACTTCAATAAGATAGAATTGAAAGAAATGTATCTGGATGTAAATTATTTGGAATTTTGTCAGTAAATAAGTAATTTTTCACTTCTTTTCATTTGTTTTTTTTTTTTTTTTTTTTTTCCCTTGGTAATTATATATGCATAGGGGAAATCCATAACATTAAATCTCACACTTCCACCTGCATGCAGTGGCCTGATGTTAATACACCTGCAGGTAATATAAAATGAAATTATTCTGAGTGACTCTCGCTCTTCTGTTAAGCTAATAAATTAATTTGCTTCCTTGTTAAAAAAGAGAACTTTATAAAATGAAATAAAGATAACTTTATAAAACAGCAAATTCCAACAGACCTGATCTCAGATAACTAAAATGGTATACCTATCATGTGGCATAGTCACTAGTAGAGCTACTGAAATATGATTATGTTTGATTAAAGCCCTTATCCAAAGATTCGTATTAATTTTTTCTTGTTGCACTTTTTTGTCTTTGTTTGGTTTTTGGTTTGGGGTTTGTGTTTTGCTTTGTTTAGGAGTTTTGGGGAAGTTTGGTTGTATTTTGGTTAGCTTTATATTTACATCTTGTTGTGTGGGAGATTGTTTTTGCCATAATTTATTAGCCCATATTAAAAAAAATATATTTTTTTTAATTTAAAAATAATAATAAAATTTAAACACAAGCTTAAATACTGGAGGTGCATAAAAAAAATTGGCAACAGGTGAAATGTTGAAAATTAATAATTTCAAGTCTGGTAGAGGAATAGATGAGAGACATAATTCAAATGTGGTTATGAAAAATAATTTATTAATCCCAATAATATAAGGACAATCCAGTTATGTCTAGGAATTTATGCAGCATTACTCAGTGTGGCTGCGACAATTATGTTTTCTGAGTTAGACAACTCAAGTTCTATAGTTCTATGTTTTTCTCCGCCAAAGTTCCACTTTGATGACAAGGCTCTTTGAATATTTCATTTCCTAGCTTCACTTTATCAGATTTCTTATCTAAAATATTATTTGAACAGTTATCGCTACAGAAATATTGCTCATGCAGAAGAATTATTTCGGCCAAAATCATCACAATAGCTGAGAGGAAAAAAGACCATGGAACAAGTTATGATAAGAGTCTAAAGTTTAAAGTCCTGGTATCTGAAATTCTCTTCAGGTGTAAACTATCTATCTAACTTTCCTTGCTAATTTAGTTAGTGTATGATTTTCTCACCCTACTACAGGCAATGTTGAAGACCGATTAACTTAATAAATTTCACAAGAGTTTTTTGTTGCCTAAAAAGGATTACTGGTAATAACTAAGCAGCCATCTGGGGACAAAGCCTTCCTACTCTTTTTCTTGTTTAGCCTTTCTTTTTCTGCCTCTTCCCAGTGGTCGGTCGCATGTTCCACAGACTTCTTCCTTGCATATGCATAGCTGCTTTTCAAAAGTTTTTCACAGCACATGTTCTCCGTCAAGATCTCCAAGAAATTTTTCCTGAAAAAATTAACCTAATTGTCATGGGTCTTCTCTCCGATTCATCAAAAAAAGCCAGGAGAAAAAAATTTCTTCAGAAGATCATGGGCTTTTGTCATTACAAAAAACTTGGAAGGCTGTTGTTTAGGTTTTCGGGTGTGCAATCCCAGTGGCAGGAGCTACAAAGATCAAAATGTAGAAGTATATTTTCACAACAGATGTTTGCTAGCTATGTATTATACCCAACATGAAAAGTGAAATAGATTAGATATTTTACAGATGTAGAGGCAATATTCATTAAAGAGCAATTAGGATGTGCACTGCAAATTGTTTTTCACTTCCATTTTCTGTCAGTAAAGTGACTAAGTGGATCACCTTCAGGGAACTTTCTGAATTCCTTGATGATATTGTTTCCAGTGAAGGAATTCATTTTAATGCATTTGATCTACAGTCAGAAAAGACAGTAGAAGTCTAGTGCAGCAACATTTTCCAGACAGGAGAAAATTGCTTTCTCAACATTCGCTCTGTGATAGTTTCCATTAGACAGTACAGGCAAGAATAAAAAAGCAGTTATTTAATTGTAGTGTTGTAAGGCATATAAATTTTGTACTACAAAACTCTGGTTTTGTTGTTTCTTTAATACTTCTTCAATATTTTCAGTTAAATTAGATAATTACAGAATAGACCAAGCAAATCAGTGCGACATTTTTCTCATCAGGGTTTGGTATTGGTAATTTCCCCTAGATGTGTGATGTTTCTAATTCCTTTAGTCTCATTTGAATCAAAGGTAACAAAACATTAATCAACGCAGAATTTTAATAATTGCAGAAATCTATCTTCCAACTGAAAATTTTTTACGTGCTTTATTCAGAAAAAAATCAACTTTGACTTTATCTTGTAGAAAACATTACTAATTTAGGGAATATGCAGTATGGTTTGTGCCATAGTTATAAGAACAATGTTCAGTTTATACAAACATTGCTATGAACTGAACTATCTTTTCACATCCATGAGCAGTACCCATGTTCAAGTGACATTAAGGCATGCTAGAAATAAGGACACCCACATGGTGCTTATTGGGAAACAATATCTTGAAGCTGTGAACAACTGACATTTGTTCCTATTATAAATTGTTAAACATCATGTCTTTGTCTAGTATATGCACACAGAGAAGTTATTACAAAATAAAAAAATATAATATTAAGTATCATCAAATAGATCTTAAAGAATATGAAAAGTACATATTGCTTATTTTTTTAGCTGCACTAAAGACTGCTATAGTTTTGTAACAGACCCCTTAGCCCTCAGGTTAGTAAATAACTAATACTCTTGACTGCAGCTAAGGGGGAAAAGATAAAAGCTTGGGTTTAGGTACTAATATTCTAAACAGTAACTAACTCTTGAATAATGTGAATTAGAGTATATTCTCTTAACATTCTTCTTACACTGATCTTATGTTGTCTGTCCAAATTAACTACTTTCCATGCTTATTAGCCATTGGTTTGTGACATGCAGGCACTGGGGCAAACGCATATGTTGTTGGTGTCACACCAGTGAGTTAAATGACCAGCTGGGTCCACAGCTGATCAGTACCTCATTCTTTGGGTGCCCTCTTCAAAAAACCCAAAGGAGCTAATGACTGTTGCATCTACTTTTTTTGCAGTCAAACCACATTGATTAAACAAGATACTTCTCATCTGTTGTCACATTGCCTTTGGAGCTTTCTATTTCCTTTAAAGTGTCATTTTCATTCTGATACAAAATTAATCAAAGGCAGCTAAAATAGCAAACCAGACCTGATTAATTTATCCCTGCTACACAAGAACTGGAAATACCCTCTAGGCAATGCATTTTTGCTATTTCTTA
Source organism: Psilopsiagon aurifrons (assembly GCA_025447955.1). Classification (NCBI taxonomy): domain Eukaryota; kingdom Metazoa; phylum Chordata; class Aves; order Psittaciformes; family Psittacidae; genus Psilopsiagon; species Psilopsiagon aurifrons. The sequence goes on from JAOEHY010051855.1 coordinate 21,030, forward strand.
TGTGTAATTCATACAGTGATGTATTGATTTAACTTTATATATGTCTTTGAGTAGCCTTACTTACAATATGCAAAGCCCATTTTCTAAGAAACTGTAGAATACACATTCAAGGTGATACACAAGAGTTTTAGCCACATGACTCCCATAAAGATCATGCAGACTTTAAAAATCATGCTTTTAATTGATCAGTTACTGCAAAAGCTTCATAACTGAGGTAGCATTTTCAAATAAATAAGATTCTGACATAGTTTGATTTAAATATTATCATCTAATTTATTGATTTATTGAAATGCATTTATTGGAAAAGTGATCTGAAAAAAATACTATTACTCAAAAATAGCAAGTTGGAATGTTAAATAATAAATTCTCATTTGCCTTTATTACTTCCTTCAGAAGGTAACTTTTTTTTTCAGATATTTATCATGATTGAATAACATTATAATTGCATATCAAAGGCTGTCCTCAGTTTTCCAGGTTTCTTTTCCTTTTAGGCGACACCCTCAATCAAGGAAGAGACAGAGATACTATTCTGAAATGTTTCAAAAATAAATGTAGATTTTCACAAGATCTCCAGTCTCTCTTCTGGTAAAGAAAAGACTTATTAACACTTCAGTTAGCTTATCTTGCGAATGCAGGAATAGTGGGTTTAGCTTCAGCATTAAGCAGGATAGCACCTTTATCTATGTATGTTAACAACAAGTGAAATCTAAAGCTGAAAGTAAATTTAGCTTTTACAAGCAGGAAAGGATAAATAAATGATTTTAATTCTTTCTGTGAGCTATAAGCATATAAGAAGACTATATTACAACTACAGAAACAAACAGAAGTGGCTGAATGAAATGGACAACACAGGTTCTCTGAGCCAGGGCTCAGCCCCTGAAGCCAGGGGAACTCTACGGCAATTCAGAGGTCTTCCAGCAAGCACTAAATTGCCTGTTGGGGACTAACAATAGCAATACCTATCTGAGCAATATGTGTGGAACATTTACAACAACTGTAAAATGGAAGTGTAAGGCATTTTGCTATGTAATTGCTCCCAAAAAGATCATCAGGGAGGCAGAAATGTAGAAGTTAGGTGAAGATTGGACAGGAGGGAAATCACTACATCTTGGTAGAAATTTAGTTTTCCTCCTCTACAAAAAAATATAAATAAAAATAATATAAACAAATATTTTTTAGTATTATTAACTTACCAGCATGCAAGCATAGTATACTTCTCAAAACTTATATCAGTTATAATCTTGAAGGTGGATTGTCTGGGGTTTGTTGTTTTTTCCCCACAGAATATCACAAATCTAAAACCTCTTCTTTTTGTTTTCTTTGCTTTGTTTGGGTTTTTTTGAGGGGGAGGGTGAGTTGGGATTTTTTGG
>JAOEHY010051859.1:3929-24666 GCA_025447955.1 Psilopsiagon aurifrons
CTCCCACCCAGGTGTAGGACCTTGCACTTGTCATGGTTAAACTTCATCAGGTTGGCATCAGCCCACCTCACAAGCGTTTCAAGGTCCCCCTGGATGGCATTCCTTCCCTCCAGTGTATCAACCGAACCACTCAGCTTGGTGTCATCGGCGAACTTGCTGCGGGTGCACTCAATCCCACTGTTCATATCACCAACAAAGATGTTGAACAAGACTGATCCCAACACCAATCCCAATTTGTAAAAGTCATTTACAATATTCATACCCGCTGGCAGTCTTTGGAGCTCCAGCTTAATTAACATTACAGACATAGCAATCATCCTGTCCTTCTATTGAGCAGATAGTTTCACTGCTTCCACCCTGGACATCTGCTAGTCCCAGATACTCCCCATCCCCAGATCCTGTTTCTCTACATTTTTGCACTAAGGTCCTAAGGACCTAAAACTAAGTCAATTACCTTCAAGTGTCTCAGTTATTTTCCATTACAAAGCCACCAGACATTACATTACTTAGAACTGATTACATTTGGTGCCTCCTTGTCTCAGGTAGAAATCTTAAGTTCAAGAGCTTTAAGATGTTATATGTCATTTCATGAGAAAAGTAGTTGATATTTGATGCTCAGAGGATGGAGGGAAATATTACAACAGCCCTTAGTACCTGTCCAGCTGAGTGTGTGTGCCCAGATGTGCTGTGTAGTGATGTGCAGATCCAACACAACCAGATTTGAAGAGAGGGTAATGTACCCAGGGAATACAGTGGGTTTCGCCAATCACAAATAAAATAACTGGTGTATCTGTTCTTTGGGTGGGTCATCTGAGAAGTAAAGCATCAAGTATAACTCGGCACCTCACTAGATTTAGCTGCAGTTAGTTGGACTTAAGTTTGCTGTCAGGACCATTGCTTGGAGCTTAGAAAACATCAAGGAAACCTTTATAGACTTGTTTAATTCTGATTTATTTGTAACACTGTCTCATGCAACATAAGCGAATGTAATGCATCTTTGCTGTTGCTGTGCATGGCTCAGTAATGTAAGCATAGCCTAAATATTTTGGTTTTACTTCTGCAGGAGAAGCCCTGAGAGGAAAGATAACAGTCCGCAAGAACAGAAAGGATCCACGGTCACTCTTTATAACCTTCTCCATGAAGGACACACAGCAGACCTACAGCCTTCAGTGAAAATTATATTCATATCAATGTTAAATTTAAATGTTAGAGTTAACTGTTGATAACTGTTTCTAAATATCCAAAAATGATAAACTCTAGGGTTTGTGTATGTATATACACACACAAGAATATGCAAAGCTTATTTAGAATGGAGGGAGAAGCGTTTGGATGCTTTTGTTTCCAATGTGAATGTGGAGACTGATTATAGAATCAGATTCTGCTGCATTTCACATGATGTGGGGAAGGCAAGAAATACTGTTTTGCTTACGTTTAGTTTACTGTTTGGTTACTAGGTGAGAAAAATCACATTAAAGTCTTGCTGTGAGGAATAATAAATACAGTCAATATTCTTCTCTCTCCAGCTGGCAAAATCCTCTTGTGATTTATTTTATTTTTCAGAAGAAGCTGAGTTGAGGTGCCAGTGCACCTCAACCATAGCCACAAGGTCCCAATAAGAATAAGTGTGGCATTCCAACTGCAGGACTGCAGCAACCAAGACTTTATTTTTATTACACTTCTTTAATTAAAAAGTTGTATCACTGCTCTGTTACATTTGTCTAAATAAATGATCCGAGTATGTTGTATAATGCAGTTGCCAGTTTCCTTGTTTTCTTTGTAATTGGAAATTCTTCTCTCTCCACTGATGGCTAATTTATTTGTGGCTACAGTTTTTTATGTACTAGCCTACCGGAGCATGGAAATGTGTATTTTAGCAACTTTGGGATAAATAGTATGAAGGAGTTGCTGAAATGGTGGATTTGATTTAGCTGCTTACAGAAACAGGCTAAGAACAACCAAGGATTGATGCGTGTGGTGTGATGTTTCAACATTTGAAACACCAGAAGAGTTGGAAGTAAGTGCAACATTGTGCAGTTTACGTGCTTGTATTGCATATTTGTGTGAGAAGTGGTTTTAAAAGTCATTTCAAGAAGCAGAAATGGCAGCATGTCACTAGTGATCTCTGAACTGCTGTTAAAATTATGTTAGGGCCTTTTTTGAAGGGTGAGGTTGAGAAGGAAATTCTTTCCCTTGGAATCTGCTCGACAAAGCTTAGCTAATTGTATATTGTATAATGGGGTGAAATACTTTTTTGCCTAGCTAAAGAAGAGTGTTAGCCATAGTAATACCAATTTGGCAGAAAAGTTGAACATTGTATTCTGAAAGCTGAAATTCTTCTGCAAAGCAGCACTTAATTTCATACAGTGAAGCAAACATTGAACAGGAAGTGACAATTGATACAGTGCTACTGTATTTTTAACTGAGGAGTTGTGGATTGGTATTTCATCTTACACTGCTTTTATCTTCCCTTGTGTAAACATGTGGCTTCCTCATTTGCATCCAAATAATTTCCTTGCTTTGGGAGGTGAGGTGGAGATTCTTTCCTGAGTGAAAATACTGAATTACCTATAGACCCTTAAATGTCCTCGTTAACACCTAAATACTCAAGACCTCAACTGACATATGTAGCTTAATGGGAACGCAGTGATAGAGATGATGTGTTTAAGGCTCAGTGGTTGCTAACATGTTTCTATCTCAGTGACATCTATTCCTTTTGAAAATACATTGAGAATCTTCACTTGTTAAAATGCTTGTGTGTGGTTATCTGGAAACTCAGACTGTTCAACTCTATAAAAATTGACCTTGCAGATGAAGTGGTTGGAAGAATCTGCATCTGATTTTGGTCATCTGATGGATAGTTGACTATGAGAGCTTCATGTGTGTTTAGTGTCACTAATGCTCTGACATACTGGACTTGGACTAGATGGTCTTTTTGAGGTCCCTTCTAACTTAAGTTTTTCAGTGCTTCGACAGATTTTGTATAGCCCTCAGTAAGAGGGCAGAAGATGGAAAAGAAGGTTGAAAATGTGAAAGAAAACAGTAAATGTTAGCTTTTATTTTGTAAAAAAATAAAGTTAAGAACTTCCTCCCCCCAACTGCATCAGAAGATAGGATTTGGTATCATTTAATCAAAAGACAGCATCCTGAAAAGACCTTAATTGGTGTAAAGCCCAAGGAGGGCCTTTTTATAAAGGCATTGTAGTTTCAGAGAACTTAAAATACACGAGTGGGAATTGATCTAATAGGCAGCATCACACAGCAGCTTGTGGAAATAGCCCATCAGTTGTGAGTGGCTTTTCTCACCCTAGTAGTTGAATAATATGAGGTTTATCTGACAGCACAATCAGTTATTTATGATTCCTAATGGTAATTCTGAGAATTAAATGTTGTAGGAAATGTGATTAATCAATTCTCTTTTAAAGAGACTAATACTGAATCAACTAGAAATTCCCCTAAATTTCTCCAGTGGGAGAGAGTAGTGCTTCATGCAAAATGTGATCCTTTATTCTAAAGCATGTGGTCAATGTGGACAAAGGTGCAAATAACCCATGACTGAAGTTAAAAAAAAACAACAAACACAAAACCCACCACCAGCAACAAAAAAATAAAAATCCCAAAACAAAATAATCTTAATAGTGTGGCAATAGCTGCAAATACAGTTGTGCATTCTGCGTAGTTCATATAATCCTAGACTGGTTTGGGTTGGAAGGGACCTTAAAGCTCATCCAGTTCCAAACCCCTGCCACAGGCAGGGACACCTTCCACTAGACCAGGTTGCTCCAAGCCCCATCCAACCTGGCCTTGAACACTGCAGGGATGGGGCAGCCACAGCTTCTCTGGGCAACCTGTGCCAGGGCCTCAGCACCCTCCAAGAGAAGAGCTTCTGCCTAAGATACCATCTCAGTCTCCCTTGTGTCAGGTTAAAGCCATTCCCCCTTATCCTGTCCGTACAGGCCCTTGTTAAAAGCCCCTCTCCAGGTTTCTTGTCATCCCCTTTAGGCACTGGAAGCTGCTCTAAGGTCTCCCTGAAGCCTTCTCTTCTCCAGGCTATGCACAAGCCCAGCATTCTCAGCCTATCAGAGCTGCTCCAGCCCTTGGATCACCTTCATGGCCTCCTCTGGGTTGGCTCCAGCAGGTAATGGTCAGGAGAACATTTCTTTCTCCAGGTGGCGGTGATAAATTCCCTTCCAGCTACCTCTGCTGCATGCAGATTCCAGGTCATGTCATCAAGCACTTGTGCAGATACTTGATGTCTGACCTGTTTAATGAAACAGCTGCAAGTCATTGCTATGGAAAAGCAAACAGTACCATCCTTGGGTATTTTCTTTCTACGGAGGGTGAAGAGAATAATGCAGATTTATCTGTACTGGGTGTTCTAGCCCTTCTGCTAACCTGTCTTCAGCTTATTTAGTCTCTTACCTGCAGTTACAATATCCTAACCCACTTCTGTACCCTCAAGGACATTTGCTCCCTACGCATCCTCTTTAAATTCCTTTTATTACATGAAGACGCAGCCCAGTTGTAGAAACACAGTTATTTGTCAGTTATTTGTGTGTCAGGTTTTTTAGTAGTTTTTAACAAAAAAAGACCCAGATTTATTACTTTAGTCTATTGTCCTGGTTTAGGCTGGGATAGAGTTAATTTTCTTCCTAGTAGCTGGTAGATGCTGTTTTGGCTTTAGTCTAATGAGGAAGAGGAGGGTGAATGAGTAGCTGCATCGTACTTAGTTTCTGCTTCTGTGTTCATAAAAGAAAGAAGTAAATTGTAGAGAGCCTGATTTTCACTTATCATGTGATAGTATGTGTCTGCTACCCCAGCTCATATAAATTGAGCTGATCTACCTCACAGCATTTATCTCAGTAGCAGCTCTTTATGTGACAAAATCTGGGATATTGTTGCCCTAAGAAATACCAACATTGGTATATCCTCTGTGTGAGATTTTTCACTAGCTTTGAAATTAAAAATTATTTCCTTCCTCTCTCTCCTTGAGGTCTTTTTTCTCCTGACTTTTTTCTCTCTGTACTGGTGTGTCCAGATAGAATTTTCCATGCAGATAGTTTTCAATGCAGATGCCATCCCCTGTGGCTGGTGGTTGGTTGCTGTTTGCTTACATGACTCATTGTTCCCCTCATGTTTCTTGTCTGACATGATATGCAGAGCTGTCGCTGTTGGCTGCATTTCAGAGGATGTATCTCTTGTCCCTGGCCTCAGGGTTTTGCCTCCTCTGGGTTTTTTGTTGGCTTTTATTTTAGGTGAACTCATGTGCCCTGACAGCCTTCCCTTATTTCTGGTGACCCTTACTCCTGTCATCTGAAGGCTCTCCCTTCCATGTCCCCAGGCCTAGACTGCTCCTCACTGCTCCTTCTTCTGTTCTAAATATTGACTGTGCAGATTATTCTTGAGAGACGCAACAAGCTGTGGACAAGTTAAAGCTTTGCTTCAGCTATCAGCAGTGCCCAGAGCGTGCTTGATTTGCAGGCATGGCAGAAACATGAAGGCAGATGCAATAAGACAGTTACATAAAAGGGTTGTTGCAAATGGAGAACTGCTAAAGCACACTGAAAAATCTGATTTGGTCTGTGATGTGTTTCTAGGATGTGTCTATGATGTATCTTTTTCTTTGTATCAAGAAAAAATAGGGATTGGTAATTTCAGATCTGTAGTCAGATGCATGAAGTAATACGAAATGTTAAAATACCTTGCTTAAGGTGTGTAATTTCAGGTGCAGAAAGAAAATAGCCTTTTATTTAGGACCTTTAATTCACTTGATATATTAATTTTGTGAAACTTTTGCTCCCAGTAAAAGGCAAACATACATGGTGGTCGTAGGATGTCTGGTTTCCAAAAGGATAAAAATTTGCCTGCCCTAAATTGTAGGTGGCAACTATACATGTAATGAGAAAGAGTCTTCATTTGCAAAACCAAGGAATTTGCATGGTAGATACTAGCAGTGTTGTGGAAGTGTGTATACATGTATGTCTTCAGTATTTATACTCATATATAACCTGTATATGCTCATACACCCATACTGGGGGCAAACTGAAATTTTCCAGTTTGCACCCTGCATTTCTAAAATACTATACACTGTTTATGAATGCACATTCTGTTCACTGAATGTTTTGTGATTAAACTAGTTTTTTCTAGAAAAATGCAAGTGTAGATTTATCACTGTGATTGTGATCCTCTTGAATTATCTTTAATATCCTGTAATCATTTCTACCTTACTCTCTTGACCAAGAAATCATTAGGAAAAAAGTTCTAGGTTTGGCTTTAAATGACCTTTTTTGTCATAAAAGTATGGTTTTGTCATGCTTAATAATGGAGTCCTAGAGTTCTGAAGAATGTTGAATGTGCAGATGTTTTTAATGTTAACCAATAGTTAACATTCTTTGCAAGGAATGTTCTAAACTATGTTATCAATCTTTATTCAGCTGAAGTAATTTACATTATACTTAGCCCAAGGTTGAAGGTGTTAAGATTGACTAGTGATTTGTAAAAGTTCTTTTAATATTCAGATAAAACTGAAGGTTGTCCCTTCCTTCTGCTTGCAAATCTGTGCCCAATGTCTACTTGAAGATTATTAGCCCCACATGAAAAGAGTTGAGATGTTACAGCTGCACCTATTTAGATGCCAAACTACAGGAATTTTCCCCTTTCCATGATCTGTTACTTATTTAATCTTCCTGACTTCTGCGGAGCTTTTAAATGTTTAGCTAGAGAAGCTGTACAACTGTTTTCCTGGTTCTGCCCATCAGAGAGCACCTAAGCGAGGCCAAACCTAGAAGCTCTTGGTCCTCCATTACTGAATGTCTCTTTGCTATGCATCATGACGGGGTCTCTGATAGGATTTGTCTGTGTGCACCTTAGTTTCACCTTCTAAATTCTCTAAAATCTGACCTGTGGGGTGTGCTTTGATGAGGTAGATCCAGCTTCTGTAATACAGGTAAAAGCAAAATCTCAAATTCAAACAGATAAAACTCTGCAGAGGATTCGGAAGGCTGGTTGGGAGTATAGAGCTGCTAACTAAAAAAGGTAGACTGCTGGTAAGTTTTTAAAACTTTTTAGCACTTATTTTCAAGGATGTTTCTCTGCTATCTGTTAATAGCACCTGAAGTTCCCTGTAGTAATGACTCTTAACATTCTCAGTCCCTCATTTAAATTATTTGAAGAAAAAAAATGCAGAGATGTGTATTTACCAAGGTCAGTAGAACGTCACAGCCTACCTAGGAATGACTTCCTGAAAGAAGTAGAAAGAGCCTATACCCTTACTAGAAGGGGAGTTGGAAACCTAAGAGTTGAAACCAAAGACTTGCAGAAGACTAAAATGATGATGATTTTATTTTTAGAAACCAAATTGGAGGTACAATTTGCTACTGCTTTTACAACATGGATTAGCTGCATAATAATGGCATCTAAGAATTTTTCAAGGCAACTAAAAAAATCATGGGCATATCTCTTATTATGCAAACTCTGACAGAAATGAAAAAGAGATATGATGCTTTTCTGTTTGTGCAGGTATTGCCAGATGTTAATGCTGGTGTAACAGTGACAACCAGTTAAAAGACAAATACTGAATTGCATGAGAAAGCAAGGGAACGCAGAGAAACCCTAGCATTTTATAGTATGATCACTGCAGATAAATCTGCAGAAGAGCTTATGTGATTTAAATCAGTTTAAAAAGCAGTCAGTTTGAGTTCCATTTATATAGTTGGAGAGAGACCCTGAAGATGATTCAGTTTTCCAGGTTAGTAAGAGTTTAAACACCTACTGCTTGATGTATTTTTTACCTTGTATAAAATTCATAAGTAGATAATTAACATCACACTTAAAAGCAGTATTTCTAATGGTATTGTTGAGCAGCAAAACCAGAAAGGTCAAGGGGAAACCCTGATTTCTCCTTCTTCATGATAGTGAGATACTGTGCATGTAGAAATCTAGTTTTGTTAATATGTTTTCTCAGTACATGAATCTGTAAGTAATAGTCTGCTCCCTAATGTCTATCAACTGGTTCTGAATTTTTATCTACTTTGCTACTTCTTATGTATCCAAATAGAGACAAACTTCATATATATCCCTTTTTGAATGGCAAGAGTGTTACTCAATTTTTGACTTACTAATGTCTTTGAGTTCCAGCACTCTCTGGACTCCTCCAGGATAAATGAAAAAGACTTGCCCCATGGAAGAACTGCACCATGAAACGATCAACTTACAGATAGATACTGTTCCTGTAACAGTTAGCCAAAGTAAAATTAAAGACCCTTAATGACAGCCATAACAAAGAGGAATAAAGCTTACTCAACATGATAATTCTATTTTCCACTTGGGTACTACTAAAAACATGAGTGGAAACAGAGGGAGAGGAAATATGTCCCATGGATAACAAAGGAACTGAAGTTAGGTTTTCGCAAGTGAGAGCCTCAACCAAAATAGAATTCTCCTCGGATTCAGTTGGCAGGTGCTAAAATAATCCTGCTTTACATGGTGGCTGGGAGGCATTTCAAATTATTTGTTTTCTTTTCAAAGAGCCAGGTGAAGCTGGGAATGCCCATTTTCTCATGTTTTTGTTTTTTCACCACTCTGCCATCTTGAGGCATGTTATGGCCTATAGAAGAGATGCATTTTTTTCCCAAGTGACTTACATTAACTGGGAGAGATTGTGTCTGTACACTATAGTAATGTGAATTGAGTAACAAGGATGTGGATGATTCAAGTATTTAAAAGATACCCACGCTTGGGAAATTTCCACTGGTAAAAATCCATCTCAGGATATGATGCCATGTTACCAGAATATAATCTGTGCTGAGGACAAAGGAGAATAGTTTTAAACTGACAGAGAGGACATGGAGATAAGACCTTAGGCAGAAGTTCTTCTCTTGGAGGGTGGTGAGGCACTGGCACAGGTTGCCCAGAGAAGCTGTGGCTGCCCCATCCCTGGCAGTGTTCAAGGCCAGGCTGGATGGGGCTTGGAGCAACCTGGTCTAGTGGAAGGTGTCCCTCCCCGTGGCGGGGGGTTGGAACTGGATGAGCTTTAAGGTCCCTTCTAATTCAGACCAGCCTGGGTTTCTGTGATTCAATGTATGCTCTCTGTATCATCACACCTGGCTTAAATATTTTTCCACTTTAGCAGGTGATATTCACAGTATATATTTAATGGCCTGTATTTTTCAGCAATAAAAAACTGTTCATGCAGTTAGTCCAGTACTATCCAAACAAATTAATATACAGTTGCTTAGCTCTTCTGTACTGTCATCTCCAGTACTGCTGTTAGCAGTAGTTTTCATTAAGAAGTCGATCTTGTAAAGAATTACTAACTTGAACTGCCTTCTATTTTCCTGAGTGTTGCAGTCTGGGCAAAAGATGCTCCAGGGTGGCAGGAGAGAAAGATAAGCTGATGAGGGACGTGGCAGAGAACTGCAGGTCCCAAGTGGCACATACCACAAAAGAGAGCTCCCCTGAAGGAGCGTTGATCCAGTTTGGGTAATAATGGTTTGGGTAATTAAGCCTGAAATACAAGTAGGATTCAGTAAGTAGAATTGAACTTTGATTAAACCTTCTGATGGGTTATGCAAAGAGACAAGCACTGAAGGGAGGGAATTTCTTAATAATATTGACTTCTGTCACAGCACTGGATGTTCTTGGAAGAAAATCTATTCAACTGGAAAATTGGATGTGAGGAGGAGGACTTCTCTGCAACTCGGATGCTAGAGCTGCTTGTGAATTAATGCAAACCCATACACAGAGAAGATAAAGTAGGAAACTCAGGTCTCTTGCCTCATGTTTATATAGGCATTGATGTTAATTTTCGAAGCACTGTGTGCTTAGAGCATTGAGAGCTGTTTATACCTAAGTAGACCTCCAAAGGGATTTTGCTTAGAGAGTACTAAATATTGTGCAGTATCCCTAGAGGTAGGAATAATGCTCTTGCAATTGGTTTGCATGTCATTTTGACCATGTTTAGGGTACCAGATGGCAATGACCCTTATTGTGCAACCTAGCTCGAGATGGGTAGCCCAAATCTTTTTTACTTGTCACTTAGAAGAAGCCAACATCTCTTGGAAACAGCAACAGAGAGCAGCAGGGAACGCACTGCTTTCTGAGGAAAGTGGAAGGAAAATGGTTTTGTGCAAATAGGCACATGCCAAGGAGGGATAATGCTGTCAGAGACGGATGGTGTTGAGGTAAAAATGGCAAACTCTTTCTTTAGCTATCAAATCATTCAGCTCTGATAAGCATTTTCTGAAGTGACTAGTGATTCTAATTTTATTTTTTTGATTATTGCTCAGATGAAACAGTTTTATTTTTTACAAGAGTTTCTGAAAAGCCTAAGTGAAGGCCCCTTTGTAGTGTCTTAGATGAAAGATAGTTTAAGATTGTTTTCTCTTAAGACAGACTTCCTGAATATTATCTCTTTCCAGTAACTTGATTTATGTTTTAATATTTAAAGGGTGTCATGGTTTCCGTCTTCTTCCTATATTATAAAAGAAAAAAGCCAACAAAAACTACAGGTAGATGATGTGTGCTATAAGGGTGGTAGTAACATGTCGTTTTTTCATGGCTTTCAGATTACCTTTTTAATCCATTGTTTCAGTCAACCCTGAAGTTAAAACCTTGGTGCAACATCTGGCTAAGGACTATATCATGGAGTTAGGGTTGTGGCTCAGCCCATCCCTTAATGGAATTTTATGTTTTTCACACACAACTATTGTTTTCAATCAGATGTTTCATGCTTGACTTATTCATCCATGTGACAGTTAATTACTTCTAAAGTAATTGAGACATTATTGAAGGAAGTGGGTAAGAGAGCTGTCAACAGAAAAACCTTAGCAAAAACAACACTGTAAGATCATCTTGTAGTGTGCTTTTGTAGTTGCCATTTGAAACTCTTGCTTCAGTCAGTGGAATAAGCAAGCAAATGTCTGAGCTGTTATGACAGTCTCATTGTTTCTTTGTGAACATCGATTTATTCCTAGCAAGAAATTGTCTGGGTAGTCTACAGAGTTAGCAAGAGGCATTCAGTAAACTTGAATTTAATGGGGGTTTGCTACAACATTAGTCTTTGATATGCCTGCCAGAAGATGGTTGGTTTTCCTCAGTTTTGCAATTGCTTCTCTGGGACCATTGTCTTGAATGTTTTTCTTGATTTGATATGTGCAGCTTTAATTATTTGGGGGAAGAAGGGAAGTGGTCTGGAGTCAAACTCTGTGATTATTGTTTGATGTTTACTATGCATTAAGCAATACTTCACCGATCTGATGGAAAAGGTGGTGGTGTAGAGAACCAGAGAGGGTATGGCATGAAGAAGGTCTGTCATGTCCTTGTTTTGCATAAAATACTTTAAATGCACAATCTGTTCCCAAATTATCTCAGCTCTACGTGCTATTCCCTGCCTCCTATACAGAATAAAATCTTAGATGGAGTTAGCCAAGTGTAATCTACCTTTGCTCTAGACCTTAAGCAGAATTAAGGAGAGAGATGCATAAGCCTAGCTGGTAACAAACATGTAGATTATAGGGAAAGTTAATAAAAGGTAATAAAATACCTACCTGGAACTTGGTGTGGTATTTGTCTTAACTCAGAATTCTGTGTGGTTTAAGAAAACATCACCAGATCCTATAATGTTTTCCTGTACTTCACAGACACCTCTTCAAGTCTTATTTCTTTTTCCTCTCCACTCCCTGCCAGCCTGTTGCAGCTTACACTGCAAAGCTATTTTTCATGCTCAGTAGCTTGGAAACAGAAGGGAGAGGATAAGCTATTACCTGGAGGATTTTTTACAGAGGGTTACGCATGGATCTAATGAAAGGTCAGACATAGATTGTGCAGATGACAGTTCATCTTCTGTAGAACATCTTCCAGATTGCAGTTTGCACTTGTTTTCTTCCTTCTGATTGTGTGGAATTTGAAAGGAATCTAAAAACTTGCCATAGGTGTTGTTAGTATTCTGATTCCACATACAAGGTTCTAGGCTCACTATGTTCAGTGGTAACCACAGCAAAAGTAAATATTAAGTATGCACATATGCCTCTCTCTCTTGCCTGGAGATGTCTGAGGGGAAGGTGCATGTGAGGTCCTCTTGCTTGTTGTTAACTAAATCTTATTTTTGCAGTAGTTCTTGATGGTATTGCTGGGTCAAAAGATCCTGGGTCAGCCCGTTTGAACACTGCTAACTCTTTTAGTTGATATCATGAGCTGCTGGTAGTTTTCAGATCATAGAATGGTTTGGGTTGGAAGGGATCTTAAAGCTCATCCAGTTCCAAACCCCTGCCACAGGCAGGGACACCTTCCACTAGACCAGGATGCTCCAAGCCCCGTCCTAGATTGAACACTGCCAGGGATGGGGCAGCCACAGTTTCTCTGGGCAGCCTGTGCCAGGACCTCACCACCCTCACAGGGAAGAACTTCTGCCTAATGTCTAATCTAAATCATTGTCTCTGCAGAAGAATAAGTTCCGTCCCACAGATACGCCTCCTTGGACTGTACATTTGTTTCCAGTCTGTTTTGGTTTTGGTTTTTCCTGTATCTGACACATGTTGCTAAATTGTGTTTGTCTTGATCAAAACTGCATTGATGTGTGTGTGTTTGTGTGCTCCTTCACTTTCTCTGAGGGTTCTTGGTTTTCCTCAGGATCAGGGCCGTGTGATGCTTGGAATTTACCTGTGCTACAGTCCAAGCAGAGTTGGTTACTGTGTCTGAAGTGAAAGCACTCATAATTGTCAGTCCCAGCAGGAAGTTGGAGAAAGGAGAATGTCTGGCCAAATTCTGTGAAATTCTCCAGGTTGAAGTCTTCAGCTTTCAAAATCAATTTCATTTGTCTGTCTAAATGTTATTGCTCCAACTTGAATAATGATGTCTTGCTCAAAGACCAGCAAATTGGATAGCAAGAGGCAGAGGCTGTCCTCTAGATCGAAGATGTCTGTGTCATCCGGTTTGTAACAGTTCTGGCAAAGTAACGACCGCTGCTCTGAAAAATTTCCTCTGACATAGGATAGATGAGAATGCTGACCCTTAAGTAATTGCTTTGTCCAGGTGGATATATTGCATACATTTGTGCAGGCATAAACTGTCTCTGCTGTTTGACCATGTAGGTTGCTATACCATGCAAGAGGCTATTTTGTATGGCCCCATGTTCATTTCCTCTCTGGGGACAGGAATGGTGACAGCTCAAGTGAGGCTGCCCACCTCATCTCCTCACCTGGCCACATCCCTCACCCATGGGAAGGTGGCAGAACTGAAAACCAAGTATTTCCACTGTCAAAAAGTCTCTTCCAAGCATTATCGTCTCACTAAATGTCTTTTCTATCCACTTGCCCAGTTACAATTAGAGAGGGATGTGTTAAGGGTTGCAAGAGAGATGTTGCTGCCACAATGCAGGTGTGTGAATTACAGGTTTCTCTCAAATTCTGGGGGCAACTGGAAGAGAACTGAGAGGTTAGTCTCGAAGCAGCAGAGCAAAACAATTTGAGGGTGTGAGGAGAGGAGAGAAATGCTTTGTAGAGTCTTTTGGTTAACCACTGTACTTGAAGCCTGTTATCAAAAACTATAATTCTGCAGTAAGGATATCTGGAAATGGTCAGATGCTACGTTTCAGCCAAGTCCTTAATGTGCAGTCTTCAGCAAAGCAGGATTTGATATGATAATCTTGTTTTCTTAGAAGAAACAGTGCAAGGGGGATTGAAAGTAATTACAACCCCTTCATTATATCTTGCCACGGAACAGAAGTGTATTAAATGATGATTTTTGAGTCGAAACATTTATTCAAATGTTAGGAGTATCTCCCGTAAAAGTAACTGGAAGTTGGGACTGAAATATCAAAACTACTTTTGAAAGTATTGTGTATAAAGATTTCTGGTTATGAATATTTGACTGGTTTTCACAAGTTTCTTTAGCTTTTACAGCACCTGAAGTGCAGAACACGTACGCAGAGATATGTAAAAGATGAAATCTATCACTATATTACACGCTGATCCAGT
The DNA here is from genome assembly GCA_025447955.1 of Psilopsiagon aurifrons. Taxonomy (NCBI): domain Eukaryota; kingdom Metazoa; phylum Chordata; class Aves; order Psittaciformes; family Psittacidae; genus Psilopsiagon; species Psilopsiagon aurifrons. The sequence goes on from JAOEHY010051859.1 coordinate 17,900, forward strand.
GGTGCCAGTCACACACATGGTACCAAGCAAAATTCTTCTGCCTTTAGAATAAAATCTCATAGAAAAAGTAAACCTCGTAAGATATAGCTGTAGTAAAATGAAGAATGCAGGAACAAGGGCAACCATATTGATAAACTATGAGAACTATGCTTCAAATATGTGATATTTAAGTTATATTTTTGTATTTTTTTCATAATATGTGAACTGGTAGCTGCAATGCATATGGCTACGATGCACCCAAAACCCAGTAAATGATTTGCTTATAAATCTGCTAACTTCAAACTGAAAATATACACCTTAGTTTTCTGACTTGTGTCTTCATACATGACTTTTTAAAAGGCAAGTATCTAAAAGAACTAGAGGGCGAGCTTGTTTATTTGACTTAAATATATAGAATATATATACCATCCTTCATTCTATGTTTTTAGCTAGAGATGTGTAAGTGTCTTGGGACGTGATATCTCAGGAAGAAGTGGAACAACTGCAGTGAGTGTGGATAAATGTGATTAGAGACCTAGAAAAGCTGACTGCTAAAGAAGCAATTAACAGACTGAGGTTGTTTATCTCAAAGTAGGGAAGAATAAGGGAAGTGAAACCTTAAGTATTACTTGAAAAAAAGCTCACAAACCTCCAAAGAGGAGGAAAGGAACAATTTATCTTCCATGTCTGTGATGTGTAGAGCAGCAATGATGGGCTTTGCCCGGATCCAGAGAGTCTGAGGTGAATCCATGGTGAGTTGTTCAGGCAGGGTGGCTGCTAGGGAAAAAGGGATGATCACCTCTAGGAGCTGCAAAATCTGCACTGTGTGTGTTTCCACTCATAGTTTCCACAGCCTTGAGGGTCTGGTCTCTTTGTTCATCTGTTCTTTTGTAAAGGCTTGCCTGCTTTACATACTGGATTTTGAAGCATTCCTCTGGTAGGGGGAATTTATGTTCCCTCTTGCCTGCCCAGAGCATGATTTTGAAACTGCTTTTAGGGGGCTTCATATCCCTTTCTGGGATGAATTATGTCTTTCAGCCATAGAATATTACTGGCTTCTTTGTATATAACAAGCCTAGATAGTCAGCTGTTACCTTGGACAAAGGTGAGGCTGCTTTGATCTTGTGTTTTGAATTCAAGATGATTTGTTACCTGATCTCAGGATCTATACAGAATAGAATAGACTATTTCACTTGGAAGGGACCTACAGTGATCATGTAGTCCAACTGCATGACCAAATCAGGGCTGACCAAGTTAAAGCATATTATTAAGGGCTGAATCTGCTGCTGAAGTAGATTTTGCGGGGTGTGTGTGTGTGTGTGTGTGTGTTTCTGAATACTCCTATTTCGTTGATTCACATTGCTTCCTGATAGCAGCCAGCTATTTTTGGACATAGAGTTAATCACTGGTGTCCATGTGGGATGTTCTGTGCAAAGGACAAGGGAAAATGAATTGCTGCATTGGAAATGAGATGTTTAATGCCAAGGTGGTGAAAATTACAGGGTTTTGAGGAAGATTTTATAGGAGTGTGATGCAATTTGGAGAGCATAGGAAAGGAATGGTGACCTTGTGGCATGGTTATGTTGCAGTGTCATGTTTATAGAGACCATGAAAATACGTAATAAGGACTGATTCATAGGCAGGGGTTTGTACCAGTTTTTCTTTTGGTTAATTCTAACAGAGTTTTTTGGAGGAGTGGGGAGCATTTAATTCCTTAAACATGTTGAAATCTTATCTTGGATGCAAGCACTACAATATTTTATACCCGTACATTTGCCTAAAATTGGGATGGATAATGATTTTTAAAGTTACTTACATAAATTCTTTTAGCCCAGGCTAAGAGAGCCTCAGTAGGTTCCTCCATCCTCCAGTTTCATCCACTGTCTGTCTGTGCTGGATCTGTATGCTTCTTTAGCTGCAGTAGAGGAATGATGATATTTAGCTGTCTTTTGGCAAGTTCTTTGCCATGTGATGAGAGAACACTCTCTGAGTGTCCAAGATGATGCAGCTTTATTAGGAAAGGGTAAATAAAATTAAATGGAAAGCGTACTCAGGAGACACTGGCTATTGAAATACCTCCAGTGATCTTTTTTTTGCATCTTTTAGTATGTCGCTGACAAGTGCAGGGGTGAGTTGGGAAGCTTGCTAAGAAAGTGATCTTGACAGTGAAATCTGGCTTCAGTTTTCCACCATGTGAGATAGAGGATCACCTTGGACTGCTCATATGACCAAGTTATTTGTGTGGATCTCAGTGTTGAAAATATCCAGAATTTCAGAAGGTGAACCATTGGATTTAACAAAATGGTCATTTAAGCAATCAGTCTTGTACCATAGGAGAGCAGTGTTACCCTAATTACTTGGAGATTTATGCTCAAGGGAATGCTTAAACCTGCAATATTCAATAGATAAACTGCTAGAAGGTTACTTGCCTTTTCTAACTATTTTTAAGAAATTCAATGTCTTTGTTTTAAATCAAATACCCTAAACGGAATGCACAGATTGTCTTGAGGAGTAAATGGTACTTGCGGGGGGGGGGGGGATGGGGTATTGCAAATATTGTGGAGTTCTCTTCAGGATTCAAGTTGCAAGTATGCTACAATTCAAGTGCAGCTCAGGATGACCAGAAAAAGCACTGTGGGGTTCCAGAGTGTAGGTCTGTGCTTAGTGTGAAGTGCAGACATTACAAGATTATGTCACTTTGCCTAACAGCTGAGAAGGCTTTGAATAACAGCCACATGTGTACAAGCTGTAAGCCAGATTCTCTGCTGTGATGCCATCCCCTTTGAGCCATCTGATGGTGTAATGGAGCTGAAAAGTGGCTATGTAATATATCCCTATCTTCTGCTCCTCAACCACAGTGCAGTTCCCAGCTGCCAGAGCATTGCCATACCTGGCTATCTTGTACCCAAGGCTTAAATTCCAGAATAGCGATTCTGTCTGGGCCTATGGTGTAAGTCTGTTAAGGAGGTTGTGATTAGCTGACGTCTTTCCACCAGTATATTCCCACAGTGCTGTTTCAAGTACACTGGGACCAGATTGGGCTTAGAAAAAGGAGTCATTACTGATGTCCTCCAAATGAGTGTCTCAGAGGAGCTGTAGCTGAAAATTTGGACTTATTCTTCAGCCAAATAACGTTAGATTTCACCTACAATCTTAAAAGTTCACTGCTCATATGAATGTCCTGCAAATCAGCTGCTGATTTAGATTTGTGCCCCAGCACTGGATTGACTTACCAGCGCTGAACAGGTGAGTTTCTTCATCTGGCATTCTACAAGGTAAAGCGTGGGATTTGCTGATGCTGACAGAGGGATCACAGTTTTTTATCTCTGTATGACAATCACCATACCTAATTCACTATGTATTGGGAGATTTCCCCTTTCATAGTGAAAGAGGGGAAAAGAAATTAAATGGAAAGCACTCTGGTTTAAACAAACCAAGAATTTCTTCTGAAAAAAAAGTGTAAGGCTTCTTTTTTTTTTTCTTTTTCTCAATCTGAAATCCAATGACTAGCGTGACTCCTTGTGAAATACTGAAGTAGTTACATTAGTCTTTTTACTATGTGGAGGGATTTGTTCTTAAAATGGGACCACGTAGTCAGTGTTGCTGACTCCTGGCCTCACAGAAGTGCATATCTCAAGTTTTCATTCTTGCTTGCTTTGACCTAACAGTCAAAAGTGAATAAGGCGGTGAGTGTTGAACTGTACTGATTCCGTGCTACAATCTGGAGCATTTTCTGTGTGATGCTTACAGTGTCCTCCCAGATCATCTGCCTAGAAAGTCAGGATTCTCTCACTTTGTGATAGCTGTGATAGTTTCTTTCCAAAGATCTGATCAGGAGTTCAAACATTAGTGTGGTATGTACACATGGTAACAAGTGACCAAGACACCACAGTTGGGAGAATTACCTTTCAGATAGTGTTGTTTAGGCTGTTTATAATATAGAATATCAAAGCCAGTTTGCAAGGGGCTTTGAGCAGTTTGGTCTTAGTGGAAGGTGTCCCTGCCCATGGCAGGGTGTTGGAACGGGATGAGCTTTAAGGTCCCTTCCAACACAAACCAGTCTGGGTTCTATGATATTAAAATTTTGCTGAGTTGATGTATCATGGATGAACAATGAGACTGTGTGCTCCAAAACTTACCCACTTTCCAAGGTAAACCACTTTGCACCTTTCTACAGGTGAACCTCCCCTCAGAATGTGCTGTGATTCAATGTCCCTCTGTGTGTGGGTCTTTGTCCATCTCCATGACCTGCTCTACCGGGTATCAGTGCTGCTGGTACATTCTGCTCACAACCAGGATCTGCTGCTCTTCCTGCCTCTGTGTCCCACAGCCACTGCCCATCTCCCCTCTTAGCTTTGTGCCAAGACTGAGATAAAGGTTGCTAACCCTCAGAAGCACTTGAATTTCTCTACAGAGCGATTCTGCGCTGTTCCTGCAGCTCTCCTTGCACAGAGCCAGGGTGGATTTCAGGAGGCTTATTTGTTCTCAGTGCTAACCCTGCTTATGTGCTTGTACAGTTAGGATAAACTACTGCTCTTAAGCCACTTTTGATTACCAGTAGTTCAAAAAGGTGTATTTTTGTTTGCAGTGTAAGGACAGGTGTAGTCTTACCTGAACAGAGAGGTGTTGTGTTTCATGACTGGGCTAGCCTAAGTTCGGTGCTTACTGTGGCACCAGAAAAAAACATCCTGGACTTGATTGCACATGGGTGAATAATGGAAATATCTTTAGAGCTATAAATAGCACCTACTTATTTTTCATTAAATATGGAATCATAGAATCATTGAATGAGTAGGTTTGGAAAAGACCTAAAGATCATCTACTTCTAACCCTCATGTGGCATGAGTTTTATTTTGGGCTCTCCTATTGCAAAGTGGAGGTTCAAACTTGTGGTGGTTATGCCCTGTATCGAAATGATGTCCTGTGGTTAAGGCAATTGTCTGGACAAATTAAGAAACATGTATGTACGGGTTAAATAGCTGTTAGGAGCATAAATGCTTGACCAGTGGTGCAGAAATTTCCTCCAGATGTTTCTGTTTTCCCCCCACCTGATCCCCAATTTCTTTTAATTCTCTGTTACTGGCAGTGGCTTCCACTGAAAGCGTTAAATCTGTCTGGGAACTGACTACTTCTTACAATGAGGATACCAGACACTGACAATAATCCGAAAATACAAAATACATACTGTGCCTTATATGGGTTAAGCAATTGAAAGCAAGCTCATCAGAAAGTGTACAGTAGAGCTAATAAATAGCAGGATGAGCCTGAGGCATCTCACAGGAGAAAGATAACAGGTAATTACCATTCGAAAGATTTTACAGCCTCTTCATTATGTGGACTTAATTAACTGAGAGAGGCAAAGTATGATGAGGTGAATCTTCACCTTAAAGAGTCCCTGCTCTCTGCAGGGGAAAACTGTTCAGTTGAATGAAGGCTGTGCAGATAAAAGAACAAAAAGGGAACAAAAGGGAACAAAAAGGGAAATACAGGAAATGGAAGGTGAAGTATCACTTTGCAAGGTTTGGTTTAGTGATACCTGGTTTTGCAAGCTTTGATTTCTAACTCAGATGAGTGAACATAATGTTGTTCCTGGCTTTGTATTATGTATTGCTGCAGTTAAAATATTGTAGTGGTTTAAAACTATCCTTGGCTATAAGAAAACCCATTCCCGTTTGGTTTTAGATTTTTTCGGTTTTTTGTTTTGGTTTGGTTTGGGTTTTTTTAGGTGAATTTCAGTGGTACCTGAAATTGGCTTTTCTCTTCAAGATCTCAAAGCCCTTGGCTGAGGGCAGATTTAGTTACCCAGGAGCAGCTTGAGGTTTGCTTTTCCATGGAGAACTTAGAGCAGCTTCCAGTGCCTAAAGGGGACAACAGGAAGACAGGAGAGGGGCTTTGGACAAGAGTCTGTAGGGACAAGACAAAGGGGAATGGCTTTAACCTGACAGAGGGGAGACTGAGAATGGGATCTTAGGCAGAAGTTCTTCGCTGTGAGGGTGATGAGGCACTGGCACAGGTTGCCCAGAGAAGCTGTGGCTGCCCCATCCCTGGCAGTGTTCAAGGTCAGGTTGGATGGGGCTTGGAGTAACCTGGTCTGGTGGAAGGTGTCCCTGCTTGTGGCAGGGGGTTGAAGCTTTAAGGTCCCTTCTACCCCAAACCACTCTGTGGTTCTGCATACTTGGAGAACCGGTGGGGACCTGGCATGGGACTAGGCCTGCCCTGCGCTACAGGAAGAGCTCTTGGCAGTCCCCTGGGACTTGCCCTGGTTGGGTGTAACCTACCCATAAATGTAACGATCAGGTGAAATCCTGTTTGACTGCAAGTCAGACCCACAAAGTACTTGCTACTGATGGAATCTGTGCATTTCACACCTAACGTTTAATATCTCTCTAATCTTATGACCTTTAACAAAAAAACTAGACATTCAAAGGCAGCCCCAAGGTTTTCACACCCTTCCTCGCCCTTACCATTGTATTCGCCTTTTAGCTTTAAGGGAAGGAAAGACTTTAAACGGCCGTCTTCTGTGGAAAGCTGCCACCAGAACGGCTTTCTCTGGATCTGTGGGGAAGCTCCTTGCCAGAAAAAAAAAGATGGGAACAAGAAGAGAGGAGAGAAGAAACCACGCGCTCGGTGCATGGATTCATTCATGTGCTGTGCGAACGGCTTGACCCCAGCAGATTGCCTTTCCCTAAGTGAGGACCCAGGGACAAGCTGTGGCTTAGCTTACGGCACTTCCCTGGGATGCAAATGTTGCGGCTGGAAGTCCCGGGAGAAAACCGGGGGCGGGGGGA
>JAOEHY010051861.1:0-10277 GCA_025447955.1 Psilopsiagon aurifrons
GATAAGATCTGCATTGATAGAGAGACTAGAAAGATGATTTTGTTCTTGTGAGTGAAAACTGAATATGACCTAGTTGTACCCCAATCCCGCCCCCAGATAGGATTGTTATGGCTGTTTGCTAAATGTTTTCTTTCTTCTGTATGGGGGACTACTATCCAACAGGGTGGAAAAGGGGAGATGCTGCAGTGAGATGCTCACTGTGAAGTGAGGGCAAAGAAAGAAACAAACCCTGACTCACTAAGCACTACTTTTACCCAAATTTGAAAACACAAATGGTCTGACATGATACATGGACCCTATGGTGACCTTCCCCACAGGGATTTCATCATCTATAAACTATATAGTTGACTCATGTATATCTGCATATAATACTCTCCTGAAACTGGCAAAACCTCCCTGGTTGAAGACCCCGATCTGATCAATCTAACTCTCTTTTAGACAGATTCCATCACCATAACCCATCACAATATGAAAAAAACGATGAGAGTTAAACCTTAGTGCAAGAGCTTTATTTTGCATAGAATCCGTTAGAGTTCAGTTACATTTCACAGGGTTCCACATACAAGTTTCCCAGCCATTTAACTGCAGATGATGTGTCGGCAGCACGGAGCTGGGACGGGAGTTGTGTTTCCACACTTTGCACTTCACATTTTTCCCATTTTACAATGATTGGCACTTTGTGGCACAGTAAAAATCCTCATTTCATTCTAAATAGTGAAGTATCATTTTAAAAGTGAGAGTTGCATCTTTTTACAGCACTCTCCTCTGAAAATTCCCCTCAAGAGATGTGAAACTGCTCTGAAGGCATCTGGAAACTTCAGCTGCAGGAACAAAATGCTGAACTAGGCCAAGTGTGAGAGCATTAAAGCACATTGTATGACGATTTCATTTGGTTGAAACTAAAAGGGTTATGGCATGTGCCAAGAATTTAGTCATCAGGTTTTATTTAGGTGGTTTATCCCTATAGGGTACTCATAAGACTCAGTGAAAATCATTTTTACATTCACACGCCTGAAGTGGGTATGAGCTGTGTCTTCAGTTTGCAAGCAGTATTTCAATGGTTTCATCAAATCATATCATAGAATCCCAGACTGGTTTCAGTTGGAGGGACCTGAAAGCTCCTCCAGCTCCAACCCCTGCCATGGGCAAGGACACCTTCCATAGGGCAGAGTGCTCCAAGGCCCATCCAACCTGGCCTTGAACACTGCCAGGGATGGGGCAGCCACAGCTTCTCTGGGCACCCTGTGCCAGCGCCTCAGCACCCTCCGAGGGAAAAGCTTCTGTCTAAGAGCTCATCTCAATCTCCCCTAAGCTTTTGACATCTCCGAGAGCAGCCATCAGCCATCCAGTGTTGGGCCTGGGAGGGAGATGATGGTGCTGGGTGGCACCGATGGCCCCATCTCGAGGGGTGACTCTGCCCCAGCTTTGAGAGCACTCAAGTGATGCAGAGCCAAGCCCTGGGACTGTGCCTTGGGGTAGTGTGATAGAGAAATAGTGTGCCTGCAGATCCCAGACTGGACCGACAGAGCTCCTCATGCACTGTTAAACAGCAGTTCCCTAAAGTAAATAATTATTGCATCTCTTCACGTTAAAAATAAATAACTTGAAGTTTCTATAAATAAATAGAATAAATAAATATTAATAGATATATGAATAAATAATATCTCCCAATAGCCTTGCTCATTGGAGTAAAGATACACAAAAGAGGATATGCAGAATTCTGGTCTCCCAACCAGGCTGGACCAGGAGTGCTTCAAGCTTCTTTGTAGACTACATTCTGTCCTCCGAAGGTGCATTGTGATTCAGGAACCTGAGTAAGTATTCCAAATTACTGAAGAAATCCTCCTCTTCCACTGGCTCCCACTCCTTGAGGGCACACAGAAAGGAGCACAATTAAAAGAGCAGAATCTGGACACATATGTTCCATTCCAAGACTCCAGGTTTTTCTTAATGCTTAATATTAAGACCACAAAGGCTCTGAGGAGGATTGTAGGGTAGGAAAGCACAAGGAACATGGAGCAAGTTGCACCTAGTGCAGCCCAGGGAGAACAAGTCCCATCTGCACCAGGGCACCTGCACCAAGTGATGGTCTTTGTCATAGCAAGGAGACATTGGAAGAGGTTGGCAAAGCAGAGGCACTGTGGCCAAGTGGCAGCTCCTGGCTGGAAGCTGCCCCCATCAGCCACAGGACCAGGATGCAGCTACATGCTTTATCCAGGCGTTTGCTCCCAGTGCAGTCAGGACAAACACCACCACAGCCTTTGGTGTCACCTAAACAACAGGAAATACGAAACAGAAAATCCAGGCCAGACGTACCATCCACCCAAGGCATGACTTTACGTTCCTGTGGATTTTCTGCAGGTTCTGGATTAGTTTTAGTTCCTCCTCTGAGTTCTCTGTGTTGCTTTTTAGGGCTTTGATAAATCTTTCCAGATAGGTGGATACAGTTCCTTCTGCCTCCATCATCATGTTCTGGAATAACAAAGTTTAGTTATTTCTGTATTTTCGGTATTCCTGGCAGACGTTGTGCCACATTAATGCAGTTAAAATGCCTGCTACAAGAAATCACATTGCACAGTAATTTGAGGCCAATATTTTATAGTAACTGTGGACAGCTTAAAGGAGCCCACTCTGTAATCCAGAGCTTCCCTCCTGCTGAAGGCTGCTGTTAGGTTCAAAAGCTGCAGAGTGAGACTTTGGGATCAGGCACCATTTGCTTTTTAACTGTCTCCTTAGCAGCTCTCAGGCACAGGAAGGCAGCGATGTGAGGAACATCTCCAACCTCCAACCCTGCTGCCTGCTCCTGGCTTCTCTTGAGCTTGCCCATGAAGTGCTCTGATGATGCCATTGCTGGCATTGGTCTCAAACAATGTGGGTATTTCTTTCCAGAAAGGCAACGGGGACAGATTGTCCCCCCAGTTTCCAGTGTCAGCCTCCACCTGACTTCAGAACATTGTCAGTTCTGACTATGCACCCCAAGAAAAGAGGGATAACCAAGCTGGCTGGAAGCAAACTTTTATGCGCCTGTACTGAAGGCAGTAGTCCTGAGCACTGATCTTTCAGGGAGATAACTACACTGAAACTATGTGTGGAGGAGGATTTGTGTTGGGATATCCGAGCCCTGCACATCACCTCTCAACATGCACCAGCTCATCTCCCTCCAGAGCATCCCTCTCGCAAAGCCCATGAATAACTTGGTTGCCATCTACGACCTGTCTTAAGACTGAAAGAGCTTGCAGACATCCTGAATGGGCTTTAGCAGCAACTGCTTCCCCCTTGCGTGTCAAAAAGCGCCTTAGCCACACCACAAGCACCCAGCACTGCAGCGTAAGCCAGAAAGTGATCTTACCAGAGATGTGATTTTGCTGCTGCCCTGAAAGAGATGGATAAGAATCATGTTAGCAGGTTCTCCACTAGCGCGAGGAGCCAGACGAGGTGCACAGGGAAAAGGGAGCCACCTTAGACTTTAGTGTCCTGATGTCGCTGAGGGTCTCTTGGATGAGGGAGGTGACGGCACAGCCCTTGGGAGGAGTGGGGGCCGCAAGGCACAGTGCGAGGCACAGCATAGCTCCAACCAGCCGCAGCATCGTGTCCAAAGGGCTGCGCTCCCCTCCTGAACTGAGGACAGCTGGCTCCCAGCTTCCTCTTATATGTGCTCTGTGGCAAGGAAGTGATTAATACCTCACCACAAATATGCCTGAAGGCAAGTAGTCACCTGTAGAATGGAAGCTTATCTGATTGAGGAAACTACATGTTGCTAAAATAAGGGTGTCCCCCCGCATCAGTTCAGGAGGAGATACAGAATTCAGATGTTGGTGCGCATTCTGATTTTAGATGTTAAGGCATTTTTGTGAGCTGGTATTATCTAAAGATTGATATAGATAAACTAAAGTTGACTAAAGGTTGCTCAGATCTTTACGTTCACTTTTACACCACTTAATGTCACAGTTACGCTAAGGAATACCCTCCTCTTTGCTAATTAATGCTCCTGCCTCATTCTGTGTGGTTGTCGTAAGGAACCCCATCAATAACTCAGTGGTATGATGAGGTTGAAACCATTTGGCCAGTATCTCCATACACTGCATCTGGGGAAGTTTGGGGAATCCATGCATCCCATGGATTATGATTCTGGCAGAATTGCTCCTACAGCTCAGGGTGGGCTCTGGGGTAGCATTGGTGGATCCTGAGTGTGTAAAGCCCCCTCTGGCTCTGCTGCACAGTTCCACTGTGCCTGCACCAAGACAAAGGAGACCTGTGCCAGGATTGTGCCCACAGAATTCCCAGTTTGCAGAAATTCTCCATTTTTTATTTGCATGGTTTTGCTGCAATTTAGATTTTGCAATTTCAATAGTGGAGGGGTTTTACTATGTAATAATAATTCATTAATGTGCATTACGTTTTCTGACCCTGAAAAATACATACACAGTTACAGTGACTGTTTTGTTTGAGGTGCTCCTCCTCCCCTAAGGCAAAGGCATATGAGCTACCCATGCCAACCAAGGTGATGAAAACCCAAATGCTGCTTTTCTTATGCTCATGATGCATTTTCCTCAACCACATATCGTAATGCTACCTTTTTCTCTTTTGTTACGTCAGAAGCCACAGAGAAGATCTTGGAGATACCACCAGGTGCCTCCCTTCCCTGAGGAGCCTCCTTGTTCATTTGTGTGGTTTCAGTTGCCCTGCTGATGGATGGGAGAATGAGACATCTCCCCTGCCTTTCCCAGAGCTCAGCATTTGGGAGCCTTTGCTGGATGAGCCACCCAGGAAGCAGAAGCCAGGTACGGAGTAGATTGTGTTCTCTTGCTGGTGAGCCCTGAGTTTGCTGGAGTCACCCTCATATTCCCATTGTTCCCCTATGTTAACTGTGTGTTACCTTGGTGGGGCAGTGGCCATTCGAATGCCTTTGCCTTGTGTCATCAAGGGATTTCATAGAATCATGTCATAGTACCATAGCCTGGTTTGGGTTGAAGTGACCTTAAAGCTCATCTAGCTCCAACCCCTGCTATGGCAGGGACATACAGCCTTCCATACAGCAGCTTGCTCCAAGCCCCTGTGTCCAGCCTGGCCTTGAACACTGCCAGGGATGGGGCAGCCACAGCTCCTCTGGGCACCCTGTGCCAGGGTTCCAGGGCTTTGCATGTCCCTGGCTCCGCTGTGGCTGCTGGAGGTAAAATGGAATGCCGATGATTTAAAGGGAAGCAATGAATCCGATGTATTGTGTGGATGAGTGCAGCTTCTGATACCATTTACTGTAGCCAAATCGCAGGGAAGGATTTCTTCCATTGGAGGATGTGGTTGGGATCAGGGCTGCAGCTAAATTTACCGGTGAGTATCAGGGAATTTGCTTTCATCTCAAAACCAGTTGCAGAAAGGAGCGTCCCTGCAGAGAGGGTGGAAGGGAAAGGTGTGGGCAGGATGGACTTGTACTGCTGGAAAAAACTGAGCTGTGAAGTAGGGGCTCCACCTTTTTCTCCTCGTTCTTTTTATAGCTGCTAATGACATGCAAATACATTCTTAGATTGCAGCCATGGTGGAAAGAAATGCTGATAGCATCTGAAAGGAAGATGGAACTTGCGGTACAGCCGCGTACATGCGCTGATCAGTTGGTCTCTTACATAGTGACTCATTTGTGTAGAGTCACTCAGAAATGAAACCACCGTGACCACCTTGCTCCTGTCATGGTAGGACTCACGATGACCTTTCTCTCCTGTTCTGCCCTTGGAGGATAGCTTCTGTGGGACGCTGAGATGGCAGGAGGGGGTTTCCAGTGAGGGCTCAGCAGCAGCACCTCCATCCAACTCCACCTCCACCAAAAAGCCGTGGAGGATTTGAGCTGCTGAGACGCAACCCACTGATGTGATTTCACTCCTAGGCAGGGCCATCTGAAATACCCATCCTAGTCAGACACAGAACTGAATCAATGAGCAGAAGGTGGCTGAACCCATTAGGAATTAACTGAAAGCTTAACCGAAAATTATTCCAGAAACTGGAAAGGTAACAGAAAAATAACCAAAACCTAACAGAACTATTCACTTTTTGAAGCCTGGGGAGATGATGTGCTTTGAGCTGGGTTCTGCATAACTAGAGAAGAAATCCCGGTGAGAAGTCTCAGTATGGTGATGGTGCAGACGCTGCTCCTTCTGAACAAAATTCACTCCCTGTGAAGGATTTGCTGGATAATTTCTGGTTCATCACCATGTACATCATCATTATATGATCATCACCACAAATCAACCTGAATGGTTTGAAGTCAGCTGAAGGGTGACTTGGAATCATGGAATCACAGAGGGGTTTCGGTTGGAAGGACCCCAGAGCTCATCCAGTTCTAACCCCCTGCTACAGACAGGGACACCTTCCACTAGGGCAGGCTGCTCTAAGCTCTGTCCAACCTGAGCACAATGGGCTCCTTCTTCCCCTCCTTGGCCCCTTCTCTGTATCTCTTCCAGTTTAGATTAATCTTGAGCACAGGAGGCTAAAATGTTTTATTACAGCATTCTTTGCACTGATACCTTCTTATCTTGGCACTGGAAGGAGTTAAACCTCTTGTATCTCTGTGGTCTGCCTCTGCACAAGGAAGGAAACTATACCTCTCCCTGCACTACTGCGAAATGTGAAATGCTGCTAAGAAAGAGCAGACACTGAGCTCCGTGGAGCTGGTGATGGTGCTGGGCTGCAGCGTCTGCAGCAGCCATGCAGCTCCGCTCCCCAGCCCAAGGACATTCCTTTTGCCTTCCGTGCTCTGGCTGTGGTCACTGGTCTGTGGCCAGTGTCTGGAGGTGGGTTGTCATCTTTGGAAAGTGGCCCTCAGAGCATGGGTCTGAGCCAGGCTAACTGCAAAGTAGAGGCTGCGTGCTTTGGAAGAGGCTCTGGGCAAGAAAGACCTTGTGTTTAATCAGAAGGTATTCCCCATGGCTTGTATGACTTCCTCCAAGGAAGAAAAGCCTGTGAGTCACAGTGGCATGCCCTTAGGTGGACCAGGAGAGCTGTACAGACTAATGAAGCCAGAAATCAGTCCAGAGCCAACTCATTCTGCACATATCAACATCCTGAACCCCTGCCTTCCAATCGCTTTGTCCTTTGCTGCTCTGCCAGGGTGTCTCTGATTGGGTCAGCAGGGTCTGGGTGCTTCAGGACTCATAGACTTTTTTGTAGCTACCCAACATTGGGAAAGCAAGGAAAATCTCCCTGCTTACTCAGAGATGTTGTTCTGGAGATCCATAGCAATTTCATTACCCTTCAGGCAAAATTAGACATGAAATAAGTCCTGGATTCTAATGTTAAATCCTAAGAAATGCCTGTTTTGTCCCCAGAGGTTTCACAGGCAGCTTCACTGCCTTTCCAGCCTCAGCAACAGCAGGTTGGTGCATGTGGGCTAACATTTGTTTTCGTGTGCACCCTTCATCCTCCAGCCCTGACAGCAGAGAAAATCATAGAATCACAGAATCCCAGACTGGTTTGGGATGGAAGGGAACTTAAAGCTCCCTCTTGCCAGGGGCAGGGACACCTTCCACTGGAGCAACTTGATCCAAGCCCCTGTGTCCAACCTGGCCTTGAGCACTGCCAGGGATGGGGCAGCCACAGCTTCTCTGGGCACCCTGTGCCAGCGCCTCAGCACCCTCACAGGGAAGAACTTCTGCTTCAGAGCTCATCTCAGTCTCCCCTCTGGCAGTTAAAGCCATTCCTCCTTTTCCAGAAGTAGTTTTCCCTATTTTCTGAAAGAAATGATGTCTACACTTTCTTACATCTTTCCATCCATGTGAGAAATTGCAAGACATCTCCGGGCTTGAGTTGATCCCATAAATCTCATTCAAGGTCTCCAAGGACACTGCTTGCACCCTGGGATCAGCCCTGGCCCTGCACCTCTCTCATCTTCAAGCTGGTGCCTATCACACACGTGTGGTGGCTTTGGCAGTTGCTGGTAAGCATCCTTAGAAGGCTGGTGATGTTCAGTGGTGATTCATTGTCTTCTCAGTCACCATCTCAAACCAGGTAAGACTGAGAGAAACACGGATGATCAGTTCAAACCATCTGCAGTGTTTCAAGCCCCACCTACCGACCAGCTGAAATCTGGTGCTGGAGAGGTGGTGGCCAGAAAGGGACACCGGCATTTTCAGTTGCAAAGACATCGTCTAGGAATGAGAAAAACCAAAGTGATCCAGAGCATGTAAAAGTGGGCTCGTATTCAGCAGAAAACAGAAACTGTGAATCCCGACAAGTGACTAATGAGAACTCTGAAAAAGGAAGTAAAACAACAGAAAGTGAGTAATTGAATATTTAAAAACAGAAAACGGGGGCACTACCCTTGTAGAGTATTGATCCAGATTTAGCTGCTGGCTGCTGCTTGGTGGAGTTGAGGCTGCCTTCATCTGGCCATGATGGCATCACCATCGCGTATACACAGCTGATGAGTTGTGCCATGGCTGATCTCCATCCCTGTCATCCCCAGGGCTAAGAAACGATGGCAGCAGATGTGGTGATCAGACAGGAGGGGAAAGATTGAGCACGGGAGCAGCGTTTCTGCATCCAAGCTGCTTTCTGTCAGCTCTGCTCTGGCATAAATGAGGGGAGGCTCTGGCAGGGAACTTGCCTGCAGGCTGGGGCAGCCTCCTCCAGGCAATGCTGGTGACCTGGCTCCATCGTGGCTGCCCCACCACTCATCCACAGCCATCTGCAGCCCAGAGAGTGGGGCTCCAGGAGAGACACCCCTAGACCAAGCTGCAAAATATGGCCTCGGGATGATGGATCTGTGCTAGAGCGGGGTATGTAGTGTACCCCATGCTCTCCTAGACCCCAAAGTGTCTCAGTAAGCCTTCTCCCAGCCCTACTTGTGATGCTGGCACAGGACAACTGCCCCCATTAAGGATCTGGAGGGCATCGAGAAGACTGTAGATAGTCCTACATGGAACGGACGGGCTTCTCCCACCCTTGGAGGGCTCATCATGGACCCATGAGCATGGGGGTGTACCTCAAAGGAGCTGTGCAGGCTGATGGATCTGCTCTCCTGTTGCTGTGGTGGGGACATGGGTTTTGCTGAGAGCAGTTTCTTGCTTATCGAACAGGGAATGTTAAATATAACCCACACCTACAAGATTTGTAAGTAGAACAAGCCTCTGAAAACAGACTTTCATCCATGAGCCACCGTCTCATGTCTCATCCCCACCTTGGGCTGCGGTTCTTCATGAGGGCTCTTGCTTTTCCTGCTGGTGATGTGAGAAACACAACAATCCTCTTTTTGTGAAGCATCTACTTCCTATACAAACAGAAACAAGTCTGCAGCAGCCTCGAGAGTCGAAGCTGTGGCTTAGCTGAGTTTTTAAGGCATGTGTGTTTTATTGTGTTGTGATGATGCAAAGTTCTTATCAGCGCTGTTAAAGCTGTGATGAAGCCGTCGTGGTTGTCATGCTCAGCAGCTGTGCTCAGCACACCGGTGCAGTCATAGCAGTGAGAAGTCTGTGCCAACTGCTCAAAACCAGGTATTCCTTGCACTCCTGTTTACACTGAGTTTCCTGGTCAGCTTAATGGCATTCACATAATTGAGGAGCTGGCGTGGCATCAGAGATGATGGAATGGCTCTTGGAAATCCCAGCAGAAAGGACTTTTCCCCAGTCTGGGCAGGGCAGGGAGGAGGAGGGCTGTGACCGGCTGGAAAGTGATGGAGGGTGCTGCTGGCCCTGGGCTTGGGAGGCTGATGTGGAACTGGGATCCCTCTCCCTGCGCCCTATGAGGCACCAGAGCTATCAGCCTGCTGGGTAGAAGCAAGCTCTGGCTGCGTTTGCCTGCAGACAGTTCTATGTTGACTTTGGGTTATCAATGCTTCACTTTCCCCTCCTGTCTGGTTCCCCCTGTCAGAGTTTCATGGACTGCTGTGCCAAGAATGCTGAGCCTGATGGATGTTTTCTACTTACAACCCTGAATTTCTTCTCTTTTCTCACATACCTGTGATGCCAGGAGTTGCCATTTATTTGAGAGGTGAATTTTAAATTTAATCTAAAATTAATGTGATTTAAAATAATGTACGTGAAAAATTAAACACCTCATTGCTAATAGAAACTTTGGCATTCAGTAGCGATGGGAGTCTTTTCAGGGTGATTCTTACTGTGATTTGAACTATTGCAGCACTGAATGAGGCTGTGCTCAGGACCAGAGATTTCCTTGACTCAGTTTAACCTGAGGGAGTTTGGACCTTCATAGAGTCATAGAATGGTTTGGGTTGAAGGGACCTTAAAGCTCCTCCAGCTCCAACCCCTGCCACGGGCAGGGACACCTTCCATAGA
>JAOEHY010051863.1:0-13059 GCA_025447955.1 Psilopsiagon aurifrons
CCACAAGTTAAAAACACAGTGCTGCACCAACTACTAAGAAGGAGAAAAATGACTGCTACTGCTGAACCCATGACAGCTTGGATAGCAGTAGACTTCATGAAAAACCCTGACCAGTTTGGAGAGAAGAAAGGCGATAGGACAAAACAATGCACCTGCATTTTAAGAGACCTAACTGAAAATGTGATAAAATCTATATTATAAAGCTCAATGTTTTCATACTAAAACTGTCTAGCAAGGTTTATTTAAGGTTTAATAGCCTAAATCATATATTAGGGGATAATGTATCTTGCCTGCCTGATGGATTGATTTTTTACCTTGCTCAGTCTGCAGGCAAATGAGAACAGAGAACTACCATGGAAAAGTAAAATGTTTTCCATGGGCTTTGATGTCAGAGCTTTGACATAAAATTTAACTCTCATTGTTTGTTTCAGAAACAAAAAACAGAATATGTGGAGCACTCCCAACAGGGTTTTCAGACCAAAAAGACATTTCTCAGGTAGATGGAGGAAGAAATAAATCTGTCTAGAAGACAAATTCAGTTAAAGTGGTGACAAAAATCAGTGGAGTCAAGGTAATGGCACCACAATTAGAAGGAGCACACTGTGTTCCAGTTGTTTACTATGGCTGCTATGACTGCAGCACACAAGCAATCTTGAGGCTGCATTGTCTTCATTCACCCTTACCACAAGCTTTGTTAGCACCATCATGATGTTGCTACTATTGCATAGTCCCATGGTTTTTTGTCAGATCCCTCTTAGTTGCACATTATGTCATGCTTGTCATGAAATAGCTGACCTTCTTTTTTCCCACATTTCAAGTGTTACTTCATCTCTCTTCGTTTAACAGCATAAGCTATGACAAAATAACATTTGGCTTATGTAGTCTTAAGGGTATCCCTAGAAAATAGTATCTGAACTTGAAACCTTAATTCTGCTTAATTTAAAGTAGACCAAAAGTTTTAACCCTAGTACAGATTCTGTTTTCTCAGGCCTCCATACACTCAGGAGACACCTGTCTTTTATTTTAACTAAATGCTGGGGTGAAAGAGTCACACACTCTTGTCTTTTGCCACAACAGTTTCTATAGGAGGATTACATGAGCACATAACAGAAAAAGAAATTACTTTATACTCCAACCAGATCCAGTCTTAATAATCATGGACACTACTTTATGAGTCTAAACATACTCTTCAGTGTTATCACTTCACTTATCCTTGAGGAGTAATCAGTGGGCTCAAGAAGATCCCCATCATGCTCCCTGGCAAAAGCTGACTGCTAGCAAGCTGCATCCTGTCTAGTGGACGGATGACATGAGGGAGAGCACAGCTGGTTCTTAAATAGGACCCTTGTTTCATGTCTTTTTAATGTTTTTTAATTAACTGCCACTGTATTTGGTATTTGCATTCCCCTCCCCCCGCCACCTTTCCCAGAGATAAGTTGCAGATCTAGTTTTAGGAAGTCCATCAATTACTTGGATAGAAACATGATTATTTACCAAAGGTCTTTTTTGGCACTCCCACGCATATCTTCTACATTAAAATTTACACTTAAAATTCTCAGCCAATTTTATACAGGAGACTTCTACTCGTCTGAGGACATGATTAACCTTCAGTGATGGTGTTGTGTATCAGTTTAGTGAAGTGTTGTATGGGGAGAAGGGATGAAGACCTTTAAGCATGGATATTCTTTCCTCCTTCACTTAAATATTCCAAAAGTTGATTTGATCTAATTAACACATACATCAGTATAAATCATTAAAATTTGCTATATTGAATTACTCATCTTCAATCTCCTCATAACTTTAAATGCAGACTATATAATGTACTGTTTATTATAATGAATGGAGGAGGCAACGAATGAACAGTAATTAAGCAAGTTTTCTAAATCATTACCTTCTCAGGTTAACAGTGGAAGATGAAGGAGTATGAACAGTCTCTTTGTGGCAGAAGCCAAATATATAGGAAATGCACTGGGGCAGAAGGGTGAAGGTAGATCAAAGTGTGGTGACAGATTCAGATTAGCATTCAGGCTGACAATGCTGGTATGCTTATAAAGTATAATATCATTACATACACTTGAGAGACTAAGCCTAATATCTAGCATTCATTAAAATGTTTTATTATAATTACTTCTTTTTATTCAATCAATATATTGCATACTGGCATGGGCCAGTCTTCTTTTAAAGTTCCAACCATAATTACAATGATATGAGACTAGAAACTGGGAAATGTTTGAAAAAAAACAAAACAAAACAAAAACAAAAACCAAACCCAAACCTATAATAAAACAATCTAAGGTTTTCTTAAAACAGTACTTGTGACACAAAGACTAATCCATCAGATTCTATCACTATTGCACCAGAGGAATCTGCCCACACGCTGAAGGGTACTTGCTTATTCCTCATAATGTGGAGTTATTTTGGGATCAAATACTCAAACACGGCATCTTATATATAGCTCAGTCTGCGACAGAATTTTTTACTGTTTTTATGCATGCATGCAGTGCACCTAGGATAAATGTTGTTGTTTTTCATGAGGTATAAACTTGACCTGGGATTCTTTTTTTGCTTCCCAAAAATGCAACAAATATTAAAAATTTATGGGTCATTAGAAAGGAAGACAAAGATGCAGAAAAGTAATTTCCTTTATTTATAAAATAGAATTTGTCTAAGAATAAATAAGTATTCTAATATTTTACCTTCTTGTCACCTTTACAACATCCTTGGTCATCTGCAGACCAGATGCCTAATTGTGGGCTCCACATTCTTCAGAAAACACCTTTTCTCATGTGATCTATTTCTGAAATGTATGATTTGGAAAAATCATAAAGTCAGAATTAAATATCTATGTATTGGTAAGAATTAATTTAAAAATTGGCAGGTCATTTCCAAACAACTGCAGAATCAGAAGATGAACCCAGTCAGAGCTTTCTCAGGGTAAAGCACTGAAATTTAATTATGTTAGCTAGCTCCCCCTCTCTCTTTTCTCCCTTTGGTTATAGCGATTCTTGGAACAGCATAGGCAGTCTCCTTGGCAGTCTTATTTTAAACCAGAATTCAAAATTACTTAATGCATCTTGTTACTAAGGGATCACTGACGAACACCATTCTCCATGGCTTAGTTCAAGAAATTACTTAAACACATATATTAACCCCTGCAGTTTATCATCTTCAGTATTTGCTTCAGTAATTTTAAAATGTTCTTAACTCCCATTGGCTTGCAATCTAATGTCACAAATAATCCATTTGAGCAGGTTCCTTCAGAAAGACACTTACGTATACCACTAAACATTACTGTGCAAGCAAATGCTATCTATTCATCGAATGGCAGGTAACCAAGCTGTGTATTAAATTCTGTTAAATAAAAACATTTTTCTTTTACCTGTGCAGGAGAAGATATCTTGAAAAATGGAACAACTAAGAGCTAATCAAGTTTTTTGGTGATGAGGAATAACTAATTGGCCTACTTGCAGAGAATATTTGGAAACTTTTGTCCATGTCATGAGTGAACAGACACACAAAATTACTTATAGACAGACAGCTCCATAACAGGTTTAATTTAAAGGCAGAGAAATGCAAGCAAATGAAAGAATTCATTACATAAAAATTTCCAGTCCCTTCTCCTTGGAAAATTTGGGTATGCTAGAAGGAAAACATGCTTGCATATGGGCCATGCTTCTGGCATTACTTGAAATTTAAAAAAAACCCTGTCATTTAAGGAACTCATCCAGAAACTGAAGGGGACCTAGTATTCTATAAGCATAGAATTAAACACATTTTCTGTGTTTGATCTGGTAGGCATTGCTCTTTTTCAGAGGCCAAGTGCTGTTACTGCAGTGTTTCAATTTTTTTTGAGGTTATACCCTGTAAAATATGACATTTTGGCATGAAATATGCAATTGCACTGATGAATGTTCAGCCTTTTGGCTCTGTCTAACACAGCTACATTGCAGGGCTCTAACAGCTGCATCCAGATCTCTAAGTCTGAACTGGGGTTTTGTTTCCTTAGTTAGAAAAGAATTTTTTTCTGTTCTATTACAATACAGGAAGAAAGATGAAAGTTACAGCGAGATATGTATTGTTTCCTCATTTGGTCTCTTTTGACTCTCCCATGACAAAATCTGTGGTAAAGGTCATAGACAAAACCATTTTAGAAAAAGTGCTGTACTAGTGACAGATAAATGCTGATGAAAGAAAGAATCGACAGCTTTTAAATTTGATTGTCAATGAACAAAGTCAACAGATTAACACATAAGCAAGAATAAAATTAGGCACTCACAGCTATTGCATGTGATGAGTATGTGAAAGGCATATGGTCCCCTTCTTTCCTCCTCATATCAGAAACAATAATTTCTCCACCTCAGTGACGAAAAGGTATTTCACTTATATAGATGTCATAAACCAACTATTCATAATTCCTGTCAAAAGAAATGGTAAGAATTTTTAGGAAATGAAATCAGGAGAAGCTGTGCTGTCTATAAGAATGATTAACAGCACCCTTTGGGTTTCAAGGCTCAGCAGCGTTTCCAGTCATAACAAAAATTGCAAAAAATATTCGCAAGATGGTCTCATTTTCCACTATGTGGTGGGTTTCCTGCCAGGATATTAGTATTTGCTCTGATACCCCATTTTTATTTCCTTTAATAAGAAAAATATTTAGGCAAATGTGTGAAATTATTATGTTCCTTCTACAAAAATGTATTTTTATGTGAGTGTAGCAGTAAATGTTAATGTGCTTTTGCTGACTTGATATGTAGGTGTCCATGGTCCTTACAATAACCTGTAAGAACTGCTTAATGTGTTGTTTACTGAAACCCGTATCTATGTCAAATATACCCAATATATGTACTCTGTCTTACATCCTCTGAAGTTCTTGGTAGCTGGCATAACTCAATTGATTAAACAGAAGTAACTTGTTTTATATTAGACACAGTGTGTACACCACGCAGCCTTCACCGCCAGCTCCAGAAGGAGGAGAGCTCTAAGTTGTTTATATCTGCCAGTCTTTGATATCATAGGGCATCTCAACTGCCACTGAATACTCACTGAGTCCCTCTGTCAAAGCTAGCAGTCTGTTTTTTGTGACTTCTGTAGTACATTGTGTTTTATACAGTAAATGAAAGTAAATTCTATTCAGCTTATTCAGTCAGTTTTCTAGGGAAAGTATTTACTGGGTACGAAACAACACTATTAACTAGGTTAGCTTTTGTACAGATACAAATTTTCTCATAAACTCTTCTGTGAGATGCATTGGAAAAAAGGTTTTAGGAACTTCCAATAATTCTTTGTCTCTTTTTTTGAAGAAAAACCAAACAAAAGATTACAAAGCATTTAAAAATCTTAGTAACTGGGACATGGTTTCAGTTTCATTTAAGGCAGGGTCATTTTTGCAGTTTCAGGCTGTGATCTTCCACCCAGCTGTATGAGTAAGCCTACAGTACTGCTCATGTACGTAAAGCAGCCTAGAAATGCAAACTCAACTTTAGAACCTTAGGTGTGTCCTTTTTTCATGGTTACCTACTTCCACTTTAATTTTCTTGACAGAACTAACAAGCTAAATATTAATGGAAAGAATATTTTTTGATTCACAGTGTGAATGATACCACACCATTCCTACCCTACACAGGTAAACAGATTATTCAAGAATTAACATTTGAATTAATGCAATATTTGCATTAATAAAGAAAACCTAAAGCTCACAAGGAAAAAAAACAGAATCCTTTGAGCTGACAGCATCTTCTAACTTACCCTTTCTCCATGTTATCTTCTAGGAGTGTTCCTGTTCAGTTGCTTACAATTCTAGTTGTTGGTGGGATAAATAAGGAGCAATTCCTGAATAGCTACACAAACTCAAAAAATGCAGTATGTGCTAGGATTCGTAATATATTTTAGAGAAATACCATTGCTCAAAAGGACAGTACATTAAGCATCTTTGGTTTTAAAGTACCTAAATGATTTTACCGTACTGAAATTTGATTGGGCAATCATACAGGAACTGCATTGGGTAATTCTTCCAAATTGTTAACTTCAAACACAATGACTGTAACAGTCTGCACCAGTAGTACTGTTTCCTTTATAAACTGAAATAAGCTTGAGATCATTTTATCCTTCCAACTAGGTGTGCATCAGTGATTAATCTGAGGCTTTGCATTCTGTCACGTAAATTTATGAAGCCAAATTATATTAAAAGGTAAAAGAAGTTAATAGGTTAAAGTTTCACCTATGAAAGCACCATGTGCCACCCTCTTTCTACGTCAAGTATTGAATCTTGGATCAGGGAAAATTCTAAGAGCAGAGTTTTCCAATTAGATTGGCCAATTTACACTACCGAGATCTCAGGTTAAACCTGTATTATGGATGAATTAAGTTCACACACCCATGATATGTGGCATTCATGGTCTCTTAACTTTCAAAAGTGAAAAAACTACCTCTTAACTGAAACATCAATCTCTATAAATTTACTGTTGAATTCCATAATTTGTTGGTGAATGTCCATTACTTTGGACAAACCTTTTGTATTAGACAATGCTGGTGGTGATGGTGGTTTTTGCAGTGTCTTCTCAGTTCCATATTTTAATTCTGTGGTAATATTTTATGGAAATTTCCTGAATAACATTGTAAGAATAGTAACCTCGTTTAGTACAGATAGAGTTTAAATAGAATTTATCTGTATATGATTTTCTTCAGGACCTTAAATATTTTTGGAAGGCAAATTAATACCTAGACCAATTATAAAAACTTATAGAGACACAGTTCAATAGATGTAGAACATAATAGTTTAAAAGGTGACAAAAACATTTTGGTCTTACGATTAATGTGATGAGTATTAAGTGGTACTATGTAATACCTAGCAGCATTGTAAGTAAGCTGTAAAGTTCACATGAAACATCATAACTGGCCTTCAAAGGTTACAGTTGTCCTTTACCTATGTTCTAAGAAGACTGCTTATTAAGTCTGTCTAATTAAGGTATTTATGTTTCAAAAGAAACTGCACAATAAACCATTTTCAAGAGAGTTTGTTTTAAAAAATGAGCTGTAACTCCAAATTTCATGAACTTTCTAGGCTATTTTGTTTGAGTAGATATATTGAAGTAAAATGAGGCAAACAGTCTGATCTTAAAAGCATGACATTAATAGGAATACTTTTAGGAACTGTTTCTCCTCTTCAATAGCTCTAAAGTAATGTAGAAACACAGCCTGAAATGCGAATGAGTCACCTGAGTTGCAATAGAAAACTGCTTTGGAATTTTCATGAAATATTTTCCTTTTTTTCAAATAACTACTAAAAATCTGATTTTTTTTCTGCTTCTTCTTTTCACATTTTTAGTGTTCTATAAGATTTTATTAAGTTCATCTTCTTGACAGAAATAAACAATTGTGTGCTCGTCAATAACTTTTCTCAGAACTTTTTCAGGTACACATTTTTTGGCACACTCTAATTTCAGATTAGTTTTCAAAGTTTATGAATTCAGATACATTGCCTTGCTGGAAGTCTGTTTCTCTGAGAGGTATGTTCAACATGAATGAGAGAATAACAAAGATAAGCAGGAACTCACTGAGATGAATGCCAAGCTCATATTTCTGTAGAACCAGTATTTCAGTCCCTGACAGTGTTGTAGTAAATTGGCTGAAAGTAAGAAAGTGTGGACTGCAGCAAAATCCTAACTGTATTCCATTCTAAGACAAATTACCTTTATGCCTGGTACTTATTTTTACTTTTTCGCTTGTGGCTCAATGATTTTTTTGTAGCACCCATTGGTTTGTGGAGAGTTGATGGAGCATTGCTGGATTAAAAGGTACTCAATTCTGAAAATCAAAAGTCATTGTGCTTTCTCATGAAGGTTTCTGTAGTAAGTCCCCTCTTGCACAGCGGGTGCCAATTGCCTCTGCTTAGCACAAACCAGTGCTGTACCACTTCTAGTTGCTACCTTCAGAATATACTGCAGAATCATAGAATAGCTAGGGCCAGAAAAGGACCATAAGCAGGGGTGTCTCACATTAGACCATGTGGCCTAAGGCTCTGTCCAACCTGGCACTGAACACTGCCAGGGATGAGGCATTTCCATTTCTTTGGGCAACCTGTTCCAAAGCCACACCACCCTCACAGTAAAGAACTTCTTTCTTAGCTCAAACCTGAACTTCCTCTGTTTAAGCGCAAACCCGTTACCCCTTATCCTATCGCTACATGTGATATCTCATTCTACATCTCACCTTTTATTGTCATTTTTAAAAGAAGTTACTGGCAGATACATTTAAACAATGTTCAGACCTTGATATAAACAATTTTTAACACAAGTGAAGTTAGTCCAATATTATTGTCATTGCACCACTGGCAAAAAACTCCATCAGTTAGTGGTAAACAAGATGGTGATAATTTGGTTTTGTAATGCTGTAGCTTTTACCTCAATTTTTTTATTCCTTCTGTGTTATGATTTTCTGATATGTATTTTCAGTACATATTCAAATAAAAAGAGCATTAAAAATTATTGCCAAAAAGTACTTAGCCAAGCCTAAACAACTAGAAAGTGGAATGTATTATTTACTTTCTAGGCTTCGTGTCCAAATTCTTTCAGAATCACTACAGAAATATATGTTATTTGGCTGTATGTCTGGATGTCTGGTTGAAATCAAAACTTGAAAATGGTCAGCTTCTTAAGACATTCAAATTCCTAAATAATCAAAGGTAATACAAGATAGATTATGAACCTTTTTTTTATGATTGTTATTCTGTAACACTGTAAGTGTTATGCACCTAAGCATCATTAACATCACTAATATCAGCTTGTCAATAAACAAACAACACTGACTTTCATTAAGAATAGGGGTGAAGGTAAATGCAGGAGATATTGACTCAGAAACATTACTATAGATACAGAACAGTGAAAGATGCAAACATCAAAAATCCAGGAATTGGACAAGAGCAATTAAATTAAAGGACAAACTAAGGTGGAGTTTCACAGTACAATTTGAGACATTGTTAAATGACATAATTAAGTTTCTTGGGGAAAAAAAAAAAAAAACAAAACCTAAAACACAACATCCCTACCAAATGAAGAAACACACTTAAATATAAACAAATGCGTAACTAAGGTATAAAATAGCTTTCTTAGAATCAT
Source organism: Psilopsiagon aurifrons (assembly GCA_025447955.1). Taxonomy (NCBI): domain Eukaryota; kingdom Metazoa; phylum Chordata; class Aves; order Psittaciformes; family Psittacidae; genus Psilopsiagon; species Psilopsiagon aurifrons. The sequence goes on from JAOEHY010051863.1 coordinate 9,114, forward strand.
AGAATCATAGAACAGTTAGGGTGGAAAAGGACCTTAAGATCATCTAGTTCCAACCCCGCTACCATGTCACGCTAAAACATGTCAACATGCAGTCTGGCCTTGAACACTGCCAGGGATGGAGTATTCACCACATCTTTGGGCAACCCATTCCAGTGCCTCACCACCCTCACAGTAAGAACTTCTTCCTTAAATCCAATCTAAACTTCCCCTGTTAAAGTTTCAGTCCGTCATCCCTTGCCCATGTGCGGCCATCCAGCCAGTTCTTCACCCACCTATCAAACTGATGTCAAATTTAGAGACAAGGATGTCGTGTGGGACAGTGTCAAACGCTTTGCAAAAGTCCAGATAGAGGACGTCAACTGCTCTACCCCTGTCCATCAGTTCTGTAGCCCCATCATAGAAGGCCACTAAATTGGTCTGGCGGGATTTCTCATTAGTGAAGACATGCTGGCTGTCACCAACCACCTTCCTGTTTTTCATGTGCTTTAGCATGCCTTCTAGGAGAATTTGCTCGATGACTTTGCTAGGCACAGAGGCGAGATTGACTGGTCTATAGTTCCCCAGGTCATTCATTTTTAGCCCTTCTTGACAAGGGGGATTATATTCCACCTTTTACAGTTGTCAGGAACTTCACCTGACTGCCATGATTTTTCAAATATGATGGACAGTGGCTTAGTAACTTTATTTGCCAGATCCTTCAGGACCCACGGATGGATTTCATCAGGTCCCATGGACTTGTGTGCATTCCGGTTCCTAAGATGGTCTCGAACCAGATCCTCTCCTACAGTGGACCCATGGTCTTCATTCTCACTGTCCCTGCATCTACCTTCCAAGTCTTGGATGTTGTGGTCAGGGAGTCTGCCAGTTAAGACAGAGGCAAAGGAATCTTGAAGAACCTCAGCCTTGTCCAAATCCAGAGTAGCCAGTTCTCCTGAGAGCTTCTGAAAGGCGCCCACACTGTCCCTAGTCTGTCTTTTAATCACAATGTACCTACAGAATGCCTTCCTGCTATCTTTCACATACCTAGCGAAGTTTATTTCTAAGTGTGTCTTAGCTTTCCTAACCTGATCTCTAGCTTCCTGGACAACATCGCTGTATTCTTCCCTGGCTACCTCTCCTTGCTTCTACCCTTTACAAGCCTCTTTTTCCCTTTGAATTTTCCTCAGCAGGTCTTTATCCATCCAAGAGGTGTCCTGGCCCTACTGCTGCACTTCCTTCTAGTTGGGACACAACACTCCTGAGTTTATCTCTTTCCAAGAGATACCTGTCAAAAAAAAAGATCTCAAAAAGAAAAAAATAAACAAACCCACAAAAATCCACCACCTTCCTTTTTAAGGTTTAAATCTTTCTTTTTTAAGCTGTTGTCTTGTATCTGAGTTTGGGGGTAATATACAAATTAGCACATAAATAATTTACAAAATGTTCTTGTCAGTTTTATACCTAGTTTATCCCGACCGTAGAGTACAGTTAATGTGAGTGGCAATAAGCAGCACTTTCTAATTCTCTGAGCAGAACCAAAAAGTTCTGATCTTTTTAGATGAGAAACATTTTCAACTTGTACTGTTGATGGTCCTAAAATATGTTTGAAAGAGCTACTACAGTTCTGTCTTTTCTTAGAATCTGTGTTTTCTGCATTAAACAGTTTCTTAGGTTTTCTATCCTAAAGAAAAACAGGGGAATTCAATGAGAAATGCAATGGGAAAGGTTTTACATTTAGGTTGAAATTATAAACACAGATCTCTCATGATTTGGAAAGGGCTCACTGACGTTAATGGAACATCTCAAAAAAAAAGTGGTAATGGCATCAAAACAGTGGTGGTAGCCATTTTCAGACATATTTGAACATTTTGTAAGAAGCATTTTACACATAATTGGATGGCTTTAATATGCAGTTCCCTTTTTTCTTCTTCCATACCTCAGTATTGGCCATCTGTATACTAAAAGCTGAAGCTGTGAAATTTTTTGGTCTCTAGGATATATGACAAAAATTTTGCCTAATGGAAAATACTCTAGACATCTTCCCTAACTCTTGCTTGTTTCTTTTCCTGTTGTTTTGGTGGTGACAGACACTGCCATTCTTTTTTTTTTTTTTTTCCTACCAAAAGTCATTAATCAAACTTTGAGGTTTAAATTAAATCTAAATTAGAATAGAATCATAGAACAGTTAGGGTTGGAAAGGAACTTATGACCATCGAGTTCCAAACACCCTGTCATGGGCAGGGACACCTCACACTAAAACATGCCACCCAATTCTCTGTCCAACCTGACCTTGAACACCGTCAGCAATGCAGCATTCACAAATTCCCTGGGAAACACATTTTACTGCCTCGCCACCTTCACAGTAAAGAATTTCTTCTTCATATCCAATCGAAACTTCCCCTGTTTAAGTTTGAACCCGTTACTCCTCCTCTCACTACAGTCCCTAATGAAGATTCCCTCCCCAGCATCCTTATAGGCCCCCTTCAGATATTGGAATGCTGCTATGAGGTCTCCACACAGCCTTCTCTTCTCCAGGCTCAAGAGACCCAACTTTCTCAGCTAAATTTTCAATAACTTTTCCACAGGCCCATTGATACTTTCTTCCTATGAAGCCTGGAGGCTGGACTTTGCCTCTTGTGTTGTGTTGCAGGTGATTTCCCAGACTTCAGCTTCTGCTACCTCATCTGAGCTTGGCTGTGTAAAGAAAATTTTCTTCTTTGTGAATGCAGTGTTACTTCTGAAATCATAAGACATTCATGTCTCCAGTGAAATTTAAATTTTCATTCTGCCAGAAGACAATAGGCTGTCATTCCTCAACTTCAATGGCCATGAAGTCAACTTCATTAATTCCTTTCCAATTGTGCAGCAGCAAATATCAAAAATATGTCTGTCTTAGTTTGCAACATATTACAGCTAAAATATCGTGTTTTTTTCTGGAGTTGGCAGCTCATCCTCAATTTAAAGTATCTACTTATGCTCAGGTGATTAGTGGCTAAGAATTCTAATATTAAAAATGTACAATTTTATCAGCTTTCTTTTTGACAGTTTTGACATTCAGAAGGATAAATAGGTATTGACTTGGTAAATTCCCTCTTTCACTTCAGCAAAGGAAATAAAAAGAAAATGTTCCTAGGCAACTGATTAGGACTTGGAACAGAAATATATATATCTTCCAACAGAGGACTCTGATGCTCCAACATCACCAAAACAACTACTATGGATAGCTGCTAGGTATGTATTACTATTAAATGACAGTTTGGACCTCAAGACCACAGGAATTGATTTTATTTCAAATTTTTTTCACATCAAAGGAAGAGCAAAGACGTAGGTAGAGATGGAAGTGCCAGTTACTCCTTTAAAGCAAAATCCGATTTTTAACTATAAAAAAATCATTGTAAAAACCTACAAATTATAAATATTAACTAGTTACCTTTCTTACTTGCTTGTCTTCCATAGAATCATAGAATCATAGAGTAGTTAGGGTTGGAAAAGAACTTAAGATCATCTAGCTCCAAACACCCCACTAAATCATGCCACCAAAGGCTATGTCCAACCTGGCCGCGAACACCATCAACAATGCAGCATTCACAACTTCCCTGGGCAACCTATTCCAGTGCCTTACCACCTGAACAATATAGAATTTCTTCCTCATATCCAATTGAAACTTCCCCTGTTTAAGTTTGAACCCATTACCCCTTGTCCTCTCACTACAGTCCCTAATGAAGAGTCTCTCCCCAGCATCCCTATAGGCCTCTTTCAGATATTGGAAGGTTGCTATGAGGTCTCCACGCAGCATTCTATTTTCCTGGCTGAACAGATCCAACTTTCTCAGCCTATCTTCATATGGGAGGTGCTTCAGTCTCCTGATCATCCTCGTGGCCCTCCCTTGCACTTGTTCCAACAGTTCCATGTTCTTTTTATGTTGAGAACACCAGAACTGCACACAATACTCCAAGTGAGGTCTCAC
>JAOEHY010051867.1:7263-29899 GCA_025447955.1 Psilopsiagon aurifrons
TGGCTTTGCAAATGTAAGCAGCTGAAGCTATTTTAGAATCATTATATCAGGCTGTATTTCATGCTCCACTTAAGATAAGTGAGTGCAAAATCCAAACAAAGTAGGTGTCCTATTTACATCTCAAAGCAAAAGAGAATTTTAGCAATTAGCTTTCTTGGTGCAGTATTGTCTTTGTTTCTACTTTGCAGACATATCTCCTGCATGTCAGGCATGGCTCGCTCAGTCCCAGCCTACCCTTTGTGTCTATGAGGGCCTGGCAGGGCTCCCCAGAAAGTGCCTGGCACACAGCGCGGACAACCTTTTTTATTGTAAGTGTATAGAGATTTTTTACCTTTCAAACATTAGTAGTAGGGGCTCTAGCCTTACCATATTTTCACATTTCTTGCTCATTACTACTTTGCATGCTGGTGCACATATAATGTACAGCCACATCTAATTAGTACAACAGTTAGTCAGCTTTGCTTGATCCCTGGAACAGTGGTGGTCTCCTATTCCAAAGTCATCATAGATGTCCTCAATACACAAACAGCTGTTGCTGTGTCATAGGTACACTGTTAATGAAACAAGCAAAGACAGTCTTTTTCTCAAAAACATCCCCACATTTATTCTTTGTTCTCTGCACAAAGAAACCTTTTATATAGGAGCTAGCGAATGGAGTAAAGATTCACATATTGTGAAAGAGATTGAATACCTCACAGTCCCGGAAAGCAACTGCTGTCATTCCAGGTACACAGCAGCCAAGATGAAGACAAGAGGAGATGCTCTGTGCTGGAAGTGAGCTATCCAGGTGGAGCACACAGAATACACACAAGGTGTAATTATTACATATAACAACACATCGTTGGAGGATTTTAGGTAAATTTGTACAAAGGACTATAATCACATTTCCCTCCTATTTTGCCTCTACCTCTGCATGCTGGAAATCTCCAGCATGGGTCTTCTTGATCCCTCTGCAGGAGAAAACACAGGACACACAATACATTCACATGCCTACACCCTGCAGCACATGGAGGCATACAAGCTTATTTTACTCCTGGCCTTTTGCTGTTAGTATGTGTAATTGCAAAAGAGCAAATAATTTTTTTTATTACATAGTGGCTGCAGGAAGTGCCACCAAGAGAAGTCCAGAAATAATTAATCCTTTTTAAGGATAATTAATAGTAGTCTCAGTTTTTCCTTTGTTTCTGAAATAGCTGTTGACCTGAAACAACTAGTAAACATAAAAGGAACCAACTGGGCTTTAAACCATCCCAAAAGGATTAGAAATAGTGCATTAACTGTATTTGTCATGCAGATACTCAACACTACTGAAAATGACAGCTAGCAAGTGTTTGGGAAAAAAGCATAGTTTTCTTAGTGCTGTACTAGAACACCCTACCTTTGGCAAGGCAGAGATCAGTGATATATGTAAGTAACTCTAGAGTTACCATTTACTGTACTAGAGTGCACCACTGGGACTAGTGTTGTGCGGAGAGGTGGCCAAAAAGGACACTGGGGACACAAATCTACTACGGAAGGGAGTAGATTTCAGAATGAAATTCCACTCAGTTTATATCATTTCCCTGCAGAGTTAAAAAAAAATAAATAAAAAAATAAAAAAAATCTTTACAGAGGAAAGAAGAAAGTTTTGGGGCTAAAAGCTGCATTTTATTTTGCAAACTTTGCACAGTCCATATATTAAAATTTCTTAGCCTGGATTTAGTGTTTCCTTAGTATAACATAAGATTATTCAAAGGAAAGAATCATTCTAGGTTCTCCTCTTGTTCTCCACCTCACAGCCTCCCCCACTTTATTTCCCAGTGGGTTTTTTAATAACACAATAACTTCCGCCCTCCACTCTTCCCCCATCCCCCTGCCCCAAATCAGGAACAGGTATTTTTCAGCGCCGACTGTAGGGCACAAAGATCTACAGTTCTGTTTAGCTTGAAACCGAATACTTTGACTTTCTGAGTGTGGGCTGTCTCTTTGTCATGTGTTTTGATATTTTGGGGTCTTTTTAATCATGTGAAGTTTTCTTGTGGATTATACTCTGCTTTATTTTTGTTTGTTTGTCCTCATTGCTAAAGGAGTGGTCTCTTCAGCATTTTAATATTCTTCCATGAGAGGCTGTCCTGAGCCTTTTAGAACAGTTTGCTTTGGAAAAGAGGTTTATGCATTCATGCTCTCTGCATATGTCCATTATTTTTAGTTCCCCTGTGATGACTTTCATATCTTCTGGACAGCTTCAGTCATACTCGATGGAAGGGTAGAAAACCCAATGAATTGGATGTCTTATACATTTTGTAAAACTTGGTATCTAGCAAGGCAGACCTCAGTACCATGTGTAAGGAGAGGCAGAGGCAGGTCAGATACTCTCTTTTCTGGCCAGCTCCTTAAGAGCTTGTAAGCAGAGGTAAGTAAGCTGGGCAGTTGGCACTCAGGCACAGCATACACTGCCTCTTGACCCCTGTCCATTCAGCCAAAAAGATCTCATGGTCCTGGGACCTGTTACTGCTGTTTAGCTATTATTTGGCAGGCTCCTGCACTTGCCGTGGGGCTTGCCTGTCTCACTATGTATGAGTCTAACACTCCTTAGTGTCTGCTTCTGGCTTTTGCACTATGCTGTAGTGCTGTACTTCTTGCCATCTTACTCTCATATGCATGGGAAGATCTTAACAGCAATGGCAACAGACCTAGAATGGCAGATGGAAGTGGCTGTGCATGAGGTCATGCTGGAGCGCCTCAAAGTGTGTGGCCATGGATAAGCTCACGACAGAGCAGGTACACTCTGGAGGGTCTGCAGCCATGGCTAAGGCCATGTTAATGCAGGTTGACTTCTGAAGGGACCATGGCTATAGGAAAGTCCACACCGGAGCAGGTATCTCTGAAGGTATTGTGGCTCATGGATATGGCCATACTGGAACATCTGCACGTCAAAGTGACCATGGCTGTGGCTAAGTATGTAAGTGTGGGAGTGAGCAGCAGGAGTACTCCTGAAGAGATTGTGCCTCATAGGTAAGGCTCCTTGTGGAGTGGGTACACCCCTAAGGGACTGCCAACTGTTCTGAAAGTTCATTGCAATGTTAAAACAGATGGTCTGGTCCAAAGGGACCACTGGTGGATATCATAGTGGAAATACATTTAAATTGTTATAACCCATGATTTGAGTTGCATGTTACAGGAATTACTGTAGCAGGGACCACTTTGAATCAATGGAGGACAAACCTTAGGTGACACAGTGCAAGTGCAGCAGTGGTCTGATCTGAGCTGGCTTTGGTGTCTCTACATTGCATAATCACTAAAGTTTCACTTGGTGCTATGGAACTAAACTCCCATCAGAAATTAACCATCCAGAGGCTGATTTGTTTTCTGTTCTGTGCTGTCACACATCCTAATATAGCTAAAAATGCAATTACACCATTTAAGTGTTCTTAATTGCACAAGTTTTTTAAATCAGAATTGTTACAGATAATTTTGAATTCTTCCAGGAATTAATTAACATCTGTAAAAGTGATGTGATTTTACATCCTGTGGCTTCAGACAAGGAAGCTACAATAATCATTTGTCTTAGAAAATCTGGTAGACTGCATGGACTGCAAAACTTCTAAATGATAGACCTGAACACATTCTTATTCCAGCAGAAATCTCATTCAGATCTAAATGTCATTATGGCCTTTAGACTTGCTCAGGACATATATTACAGTGTTACACAGAGACAGAATAAGGTGGTGTTCATACAAAGAGCATGCAATAAACTTCATAGCACAGAGGCCAGTAAAGATAATCCACACAGACCTAATTGCTTGTAAAACAAATGTAAACTGATACCAAAGATAATGCAGTCAGGCATTCAGGTTGATGTTGCAATATTTTATGCTGATTCATTACATTGCAAAGAAAATCACACATGAAAATAATTTATTAAAATTTTAATATATTGACGCTCAAAAATCCAGGTGTGCATTTCCACATAGACTACACCCTCAATTGCATTTGCAGATGGGCTCCTCTGCTGAGTGAAAGGTTTCCTGTAAGATTCTATATTTTTAATGTAAATGGGGAAGTGTGCATACTGATGCATACTGATTTCATAAAGGTGAAGTTGCTTACTTTTCATCTACACACAGAAAATTAGTAACACCATTGTGGAAAAAAGTGCCCCTTGTCAGAAGTACTGTGAATTACAATACTAGCTCTTGTTGCCCTTGAGGCACCAGATTCCTTCAGCGGAAGAGGTGACTTCCTGCTGAGTGTAAATCAAGCTGCTCTCCTCCCCTTTGCCTTCAAGTGCAGTCAATATAAGCTCCACAGTAAAACTGTTCAGTCTGCCTAGTTACTGAACAGTCAACAGGGCACAAGGAATTTTGATAGTCAAGGTAAGCTTTGAATTTGGTGCTGAAATATAGAAAGAGGCTCAACTGGGGAAGGCTGCATCTTAAAACTCACTTTCTCCTCCATGACTTTATTTCTTGCCCCTCAGACAGGGCAGAGATGATGTCTGTGATGGGTTGTCAACTATTATTTTGTACAAGACACTTAAAGGATCCCTGGATTTGCGCTCCACCACCGTGTACTCATAAGCTTTCCTTGCAGACAGCTGCTGTAGGCTCATGTCTTCTTATATTGGCACAATGTATTTAGACCCCAGGGCTGGGGGAAGACCCTAGCTTCCAATACCTGTTTTTAATACATATAGGCCAGGTTTTCTTCTCTGAGCCCTGCTTTATCTACAACAATCTTCATGTTAGTGTAAAAGCAAAGACTGTCCAATAATAAGGCTTCCCTTAATATTGGAATAAATATTTTATATACTTTGGGAAGGCAAAAAGCCTTCATCTGCCTATATCTCTGCAACTTAGCTATACAACCCTTTTCCTGTATTTTCTTTTTCCTAAAGAGGGATGTCCTGCAGAAGACTTGTTGATATCATGCCTACAGTTTGCATCTGGGATAGTAGGCCCATGGTGTTTTTAAACAGCTGCACAGCTGTAAGAGCAATGACCCAGAGCTGTACTGAGAGAGGAAAAAGCAGGTACTACTGTAACAACTTTGGGGTTGGAGTGAGTGTTGAGAGACTGGGTCATGATACTCTCAATGGTGATGGAAAGAGAAGTAGTGATGGAGAGAATCATTCTCTTTACAACTACCTGAAAGGAGGTTGTAATGAGGTGGTGGTTGGTCTCCTCTCCCAAGTAACAAGAGACAAGAGGTAACAGTCTCAAGCTGTGCCAGAGGAGGTTTAGATTGGATATTAGGAATAATTTCTTCACAGAGATGGTGATCAGGCATTGGAAGGGGCTGACCAGGGAAGCAGTGGAATCCCCGGCCCTGAGAGTGTTCAAAAACCATATAGATGAGGCCCTTCGTGACACAGCTTAGAGGCAGATTTCGCAGTCAAGGGGTAAAGGTTGGAGTTCCAAAACAAAGTCATTCACATGTTCAAACTTAGCCATTTATTTTTTTTTATTTGGCCTCAGACTATTTTATAACAGCTCGAAATATAGACCTATTATGCTAATTCTACAGTAAAAAGTCCAATTAACTTTCTTACCTTTACTTGGATTAAACATCTAGGTTCACTTAGATAAAAGACTTCACAGTAAAACAATCGCTGAAGCTCTGAGGGAGCTTTTAAAGCATGTATTTCAGTCCTATATTAATAGTTTATGTTATTTTCTTTAATCTGGCTCTAATTTCGCAGATTAGCACCATTAGAAGTAACAGCATATGAACTAATTAGGGAAATAAAACACTAGGTAGAATAATATCACTGAACAGCAAGTGCATTAGGTAATGTTAGGAACTGTAGCAATAGGACAAAAGGTAATGGGTTTAAACTTAAATAGGGAAAGTTCAGGTTAGATATTAGGAAGAAGTTTTATCCTGTGAGGGTGGTGAGGCTACTGGAACAAGTAGCCTAGAGAAGTTGTGGCTGCCCCATCCCTGTCAGTGTTCAAGGCCAGGTTTGATGGGGCTTGGAGCAATCTGGTGTAGTGGAAGGTGTCCCTGCCCGTGGCAGGGCAGTTGGAACCACACGATCCTTTCCAGCCCAAACCACTTTATGATTCTATGATTCGATGTTCAATGTTTAAACTAGAGCAGCTATTTTGAAGTTAATAATGAAGAAACCATGAATGGAGATACCTATTATGACAAAGCCCATTGATAGGGGAAGGTAGATAAAACATTACAACATGGACTGCCCTTTGCTGAAAACAAGCATGTGGCACGAACAATGAACACCACTTAAACCAAAGCTTCTCATGCTCTATGATGTTGGCTATTCTTTGGCTTTCTTCTGGATGCTTCCTCCTGCAATGGATTGTTCTGGATCCTAGGGTCAAATGTAGTAATGCCTTGTCTGGAAATATAATTGAACAGCTGCAAAGTAAGAGCCAGTCCCATACTGTTAGGCAATTCCCCTTTGACCTGTAGCTATAAGGCAAATCAGAAATACCACAATTTAACTAATCTCACTACTAGCACAAAGAAATATATACCACACACACTGCAGGGCAACTCCTAGACTAACACTAGCTTGCATGAAATTGTAGGAGTTTTTCCATATTGCCAGTGTGGAAAGAAATGCTTAGCACGTTTGTCATATGTTGGTGATGTTAAATGTCCGCAAAAAAACCCGAACTGGTGGAATCTGCCCAATTATCAAGATTTAAGCAGCTGACACAGAGGTGTGTTGGCTTTAACTAAGCCTTAGAGGGTTCTGATGGGCAGCTGCCTCCTTCTTTGTTGGAGTTTTTTCCATCTATCCAAGCAGACATTGGGAACTAAGGTCTCTAGCCTGCTGCAGAGTTACTGCTTCAGAAATGGAGAGAAAAGCTTCCCAAATCTGCTGCTGTATCCCTTCTGCAGAGCAGGCTGAAAGGTTTGTCTTGTGTTTAAAACCAGCAGCAAAAGCACATTTCAGAATAATGAATCCTTTTTACAGCAAAGTACCTATCTTCATCAAATCCTCCTACAAAAGGAGTGTTACAACATAATTTATAGCCCTAGCAGCCCAGTGAGCAAGAACTGTAAGCGGAAAAATGTCTATTATGAAACTCTGCTCTGTCCTGAGCAAACTGGGAGACAATAGCACATCTGGTATAACAACATGATTCATAAAATTCTTTTTCAGATAATACAGCAATAGCAAAATATGAACAGATTTTCAGCCTAGGGGTCAGCCCTACATTTGCCCTATGTAAACACTCACTAATCAAGAAAGGCCAATCCCTACTCTGCCTTGTTTTTCCCAATGTTACCGATATGGTAAATCACCCATTTAAGAGAAAATGTGAATTTTATCACTGTTTCCTGGTCTCCAAGCTTTTAGGATTCCCTCATTTGATTTCCACATTCTTTCCAGAAGACTGGAATTTTCTCTGGCATTTTCAAGAGGTCTTTTTAGTGAAAATCTGACATTCACATACAGCCATTCAGAGACATGAAAACTAGATCTCATTGTAGAGAGACCTGGACTGCAATAGGGTATGGAAACCCCAGCACCCATTCACATCGGTCTCTGCATTGTCCAGTGTGTTTCCTTGGGGGTCATGCTTAGCATAAAACTTGTCAATGTATTAGTGCCCTACCCACATCTCTAAATCACTCTCTGTTCAGGAATTTTGCCTCTTAAACCGAGTCAGCAGCTGCATTATAGTTGTTCAATTTTGACCAGCAAGAATGACTTGTTAGGCTAATATTTCTTTAAGCATTCTTTTGAACAGGGTTTGTGTAGGGGGCAGAATGACAAGATCTTCTTGTTGCAAGAAGATTAAAGAACACTGTAAGTTACATCAGCCATGTTCAGGTCATTTCTGCATACAGTCTGTAAAATTGCTTTTTAAAATTACTTCAGAGCTGGAATGTATTTGTTCATATTAATAATGTCCTAAAGGGTATGGAAAATGAACTTGAGACTCATGTCATCTCCTACACCAAACTGCATGTTCTGCCTCTGATGTGCAGCCTGTTTTTCCTGCTGGTAGTTTGCTGTGGATGGGTATGGGAGGATGTTTGGAACATGGAAATGTTATTACAAAGACAAGACAGGGCTCTCAAAGTCTGTGATGTTTGGAGAGTTTATAATATTTATCACAGTGGCTGCACTTGTGCCTCCCTCTCAATGGTCCTGACAAGACAGTGCAGCTCTAGGCCTTGCATCATGCTGCCTGTGAGCCTGTGGACATTCCCTGCCTTGCCAACATGTCCTATGTACTGATGACAGCTATTTCATTGAGGCCAGCTGGAGGCTTGATCTGTACAAAGAGCTTCCTCCATATGCAATGACAGCAACCTGAGTTCCTAAAACGCGCTTATTCAGCACCAAGCATAGTTTTTCTTCTTCCACTGAAGAAGGGATAAAGCTACTCTCATTGCCAGTACAGGCCTTCAGGGAAGCAGACTGTGTCCCCTGAAAGACAAGTCCACCCCATCTCAGGTAGGAACCTGTGTTTTATGGGCTTCTAAGCTTTGGGACATCCTTGATCCCGAGGCCAATGAATGCACAAGGCTTCAGCTTTGGTGGCACAGTTCTGCTCTGCTTCGCTGCATCCCGTGCTCAGGTGAGCACCTCACCATTGTCACATCCTCTTCAGCTTCTTAGTGCAAGTTCCTAGCAAGTGACTTCAGCCCCACAGGAAATGCTTCATCTTCTTCCCCTCAGCCTGCCATTGTGGCTAATAAGTACCTGGCTGGGTTCTGTTGTAGAGCAGGGGCAGGAGTAAGGAGATGAGAACTCCTGACATGGGGTTTGACAGGGGTCCTGCCCTCCGCGGGGAGGAGCGCTATCTCAGGGACATGGCTGCTGACAGCATCTCCTTATTGCTGTAGTGGGGATCACAGGAATGACAGAGCCACAGAAAGACTGAGGTGGGCAGTGACCTGTGGAGGTCATCTGGTCCAAGCCTGCTGCTCCCACAAGGCCCCTGAGAGCCAGGTGAGATGTAAGAGTGAGCTGGAATTGCTGTGAGTGTTTATATTACAGAGGGTCTGCAAACTCCCTGCAATTAAAGGCTGCTAATGGCTCCCAGACCAGTGTTAAACATCTTGCATCAATAATTTTATGTGGTTTCTCACTTCTCCATTGCATGGGAACTGACACTCTAGATTCATGAACAATAAGCTCTTGCTACTCAAAGGAAAGAACTGGTCTAGTTTTCCCTTTCTCTAGGGTTTTATACAAGTAGCTCCTATACAAAATGATTACAGTAGGGCTGAGTTTGAACCGTGGGGTTTGCTCTGCTAAAACAGTTGTTCTTAGTTTTCCAAATTTAGATCTTACTTAAGCTACCTAGAATGCAACTGTAACTGATCATCTTTGAAGTCATGCTCCAAATCCAATAGTTTGTTTAAAGAATCTAATACCCAGACTTTTTTATATTTAAAATTTAATCTATGTTTTTTGAGAGAGTTTTAAAAATAGCTCTAGATAAATTCTTTAGTCCTAAAAATTTATTTGAATGGAAATGAGTATTTTTTAAATCACTGTATGGAGATACGTCTCTGTGTAGTTTCTGAAAGGTACTTGTAAAAATTTGAACTAAAAGACTTTCAGCTACATTTAAGAATTAGAATGGTGTCCCAAGGTGGCAGTGTTAGACAGCCTTTCGGTTGTTTTCTATTGGACAGGAAGACCCTGTGCTGTGGGCAGACAGGCAGTAGAACAGCATCCATTTTATTTTGCAAGACTCTGGATCACTGTTTCACACATCAACATCTGCCACTAATGAAAGAAAAAGAATGAATAAATGCAATTATTTAGGAGGTCTCATGGCACAAAACAGATAACAAGCTTTTCATTTCTCTTATAAGGTCAAAGAAAATCAGACTGAACTTTAGGTAGATGACAATAGGAAGGAACACATGTACTCCAACATCCCTGGGGGGCAATTTTAAATGGTGTTCCCATGCAGTGCTGGCACAGCATTAAGGAATACCTTGTTCTGTGTCATACACACTTTGCTGTCTCCTCCTGGAAAAATCTTCTAACCCAGGAATTCCCCTCTCAGACCCAGGGGAGAACCAAGGCAACTGCTTCGGATAGCTAATAGATTAAACAGCCTAAACATGCTTCTGTGCCACTTCATCCTTGGTATCCTCCCCCTTGCATCAGCACCATTGAGCATGACTGCATCTGGGGACTTGTGTCCAGTTCAGGCTTCTCAGAGTAGGACAGCATTGACTCCATGGAAAAACTTTGGCAGATGCCAGAGGGATGAGGAAGGTGCTGCAGCACAGCACAACTGGAAAGAGGCAGAGAGAAAGGCCTTCGCTCAGTATGGAGATAAGAAGGAAAAGGAGCACTCTTTTGGATGTCTTCAACTTTTTTTGGGTGCGGGAACAGAAAGAAAACAGCTATACTCTTCTCAGAGGTGTAGAAGGACAGCACCAGAGATACTCATCAGAGACAAAAGGACTCTCTTCTTCCCTGGGAAGATGCTTGACCCACAAAGAGAGCAATGGTATCTCCACTCCCATGGATCTTCCTAGCTCTACTGGGCAAGGCTTGCAGGGATTCAGCTGCCACTCCTTTAAGGTCCGTGGGTGGTGATGGGCAAGTAGTAGATCACAGGCCTCTGCAAGTCTCTTGTGAATGAAATGAACCTATAAATCTACTGCAAAGCTTCCTGAATGTTGCTTCACCTCTGCTCATTTTCCTGAAATACCCCTCTGCAACGTTAGCTTTCTAGAGCTAACAGGGGTTGTACTCTGTGTGCTGTCTGAATTACCTCTTTGGAAGACAAGTAAAGGCAAGGAGATAATTTGTAGTGAGATTTCTTTGCACTGAAGCTGTAGTACTGGTGACAACCATCCTGGCTTCAGATCAGCAAATGTATTTCTATTGCCTGTGCTTTATCAAACTAACCAGATCCTCAAATTCTGAAATCCTAATTTTGAAGTTAATAGTGCTTTTAAAAAGCGACTTTTAATGTGTCACGTTACAGCCTGGCAGATAAGGTGAAATTCATTTACATATACAGCTTTAAGAAAGCCTTACAGAAGGAAAAGGAGTCTGAGGCCTCCATAAATAAACCTACATGATGCCTTCTCTACTGGAGAGGGGTAAGAAAAATTCATGGCTGAAACTGTAATTGCAGCACCAGGTACAAGCAGGTAGAAAGGGCTAATGGCCTGCTCCAGCCTCTCTTTTTACACATAAATGGAAGTTTCATTTAAATGCTTTAAGCATGGATTAAGTACAAACAACAAGAAGATGTTTATGAAGGTGTTACGTGAGTAAAAAAAGCTTAGCAAGAAATGGGACAGAGCTGGAACCTAACATGGGCATATGCTTTCAGTTTGTGAAAAAAAGGGGAATACTATCAGGTTGGCTTGCTCAGAACATGAAGGCTCTTCCGATGAAATCAGCACAGAACTAAGGGATAACGTGTTTCTCTTTACATACAGCTCTCCTAAGCAATAGTGTGTGGCTCATACCTAGATAGGGACTTCAGTATTATTTTCTATTTCTTGAGTCTGAGCCTTCTGTCCCATGATTTGCCTTGGCTTTCTTAGTAACAAAACCTCAATGTGCATGCTGAAAAAAATTGGTTGTGGTGTTTTTCTAATGAGAAACTGAAAATGCTGCCTTTGTATTCCTCTGGTATCCAGCTTCACAAATGTACCCATTGTTTCGGCTTGTTTTCTGCCTGTTGCATGAGAAATGCTGAATAAACAGTGTTGGAGTCAGACAGCTGTACTTGGAAATCCAAGAACCTTCACACCTCAGCTCCAGATTACTACATGACTGGGGGAGTCTTTCTGTCTGCGTTTTCAGCTATCTGTTTGAAACATCTTCTTGCTCTTTTTAAAGTGTACTCAGCTTCCCTAAAGATCTGACTGCTTCAGGAGCCATTAATATCTTTTACCATTACAGTCTAAATACAGTGCTGCACTGGTCACCACAGAAATACCCTGTCACTGTGAATTTTTAATGCATTCTTCATTATGCAAAAACATTTCCCTTTTTTTTTTTTTTTAAATCTGAACTGCATAAGCTAGCCCACAAATGTCTTGGCATGATCACACTATTAATCACTGTCATTGTTTTGTAGGATTATGGCATCTTTCTCTATCCTGTGTTTCCAGTTTGCTTCTTGATACTAAGGCTAACTTGGGAGGAGAAAGCTGGGACAGCAACTTCCCTGCCCTCAGGCTCTTGCCCACTCAGGGCTGCAAAAGTTTGTGGAAGTCTTAAGACACTGAAATAATTCTGCAGCCTGCAGATCCTCCCCCATGTGCCTGGAAATACTGCACAGATGGAGCTGTGTTCTGTCAGGGGATTTCATACTGGGGGAGAGTGACTATGTACAAAAACCCTGTGAGTGTTTAAACCCACTCACTGGGGGCTCATGGGGTGAGTGGGAGGAACGGAACATGGGGAAGAGCTGTGACATCCCCGCTCTGTGCTGAGTCCTGTCCCAGGCAGGGAAGCACAGCTTTATAGGCTGTGTTCTAACCACAGACAGAGGAGTATCTCTGGAAACACACAGTAAAAATGGATTTCTTAGCACATATAGGAAAGCCATAAGTGAGGTTGAAATATAGATTTTTAAGGGTTTTTTTTGTTTGTTTGTTCAATTTACAGTCATAGAATCAGAGAATCATAGAATGGTTAGGCTTGGAAAGGATGCACTCACAGCCTACAAAGCCAACTCTATGCTAGGCTGCATCAAAAGGAGTCTGACCAGCAGGTCAAAGGAGGTGATCCTGTCCCTCTCCTCTGTTCTCGCGAGACCCCCCTTGGAGTTCTGTGTACAGTTCTGGTGTCCTCAACATAAGAAGGACATGGAGCTGGCAGAGCAAGTCCAGAGGAGGACCATGAGCATGATAAGGGAGCTGGAGCGCCCTTATGAATGAAGACAGGCTGAGAAAGTTGGGGCTATTCAGCCTGGAGAAGAGAAGGTTCCAGTATCTGAAGGGGGGCTACATGGACGCTGGAGAAGGACTCTTCATCAGGGATTGCAGTGATAGGACAAGGGGTAATGGGTTTAAACTGAAACAGGGGAAATTCAGGTTAGATAAAAGGAAGAAGCTCTTTACTGTGAGACTAGTGGGGCACTGGAGCAGGTTGCCCAAAGAAGTGGGAAATGCTCCATCTCTGGCAGTGTTCAAGGCCAGGTTTGACAGGGCCTTGGGCTACATGGTCTAGTGTGGGGTGCCACTGCCCATGGCAGGGGAGTTGGAACAATCAAGTAAATAAGTCAAACTATGTAAGTTTTCTGTGTGCACAGAGTGTATGTTACAAGTCAGGGACCCAAAAGGATCAGATTAGATCAAATGGAAGTAACTTCTGTCTGTCCCTACCGCTCCCGGCAAAGCTGTTTCTTCAAAGCTCCTACTTCAGGTGTACAGTAGCTCCTGCATTGTGCACCAGTTGAAGGCTACACATGCTACCAAATCAGGATGTGCAGACAGTCTTTTTGAGAAAATTTCCCCTCCTCACAGAAGAATCATGCACTGATTTGTATTCAGGAGAGTTTCAAGGCTTCCAGTGTCTGTCTTGGTGTTACATACAGAGATAGTGAGAAGGAATTACATTTGAAGCCACATCCTCAAGCATAGGTCTCTTAGCTCTTGTAGGTTTTTTTATTGCTAGGCTTTCTAAACTATAGTTGAGCATTACACATATCTCAGACAATACAGTAATTGAGCTGGCATTATTGGCCAAACAGGCTATATTAATGGAGTGCCGGATGGCTGCACAGTATGCAAATATTATAATGACGCTGAAGTCAGGAAAGAGAAAAGCACCCTTATAGAAAATGTATACTGAGGCATGCAACAAATCTTTGAATTAGCCAGTGTTACATGAGAAAAGCTGAATCTTCAAATTAATGGGTATAGATTAACCATTAGAGATTTATTTTCAGTAATCGATTCAATTTTAACTGGCAGCACTTAACAGAATTGTCTTTGCCAGAGATCTGCGCTGCACAGTAGGACTTTCCCCACACTCCACCAAACTGAAAGGTCTTCCTGTAGGAAGCTGCTGGGGGACCCATCTCTAAGTGAGGAGGCTAGAACAGGTGTATAACAGTGCTTGGATGGTCCAAACACTGTCCTCAGACTGTGCAATAGCCTACTTGAGCAGAGTGTCCACTTTGGTAGACTGGAGGTAAACACTGACTTTTGATTCTCTCTTTAACTGTAATGGAAATATGATTAAAATGTCTTAAGCATAGATTAAGTACAGAAGTTTGTATTAACAAACCTGTTCAGGTTGACCCTGGTGACTAAACCGGATTTCAGAGTGCCATATAATTGGTTATGGAACTGTTAACTTGCTCACCTTCTCCGAAGTCCTTTGCTGTCAGCCTGCTTTTCTCCCAGGTTAACAGTGAGAAACAACTCTCAAAAAAAATCAAAATGGTGCTAGTAAGCTAGCATCTGAGGTACAGAGAAGGCAGAAAAGTCTTAGGAAAAAAATCTAGTACTAGGAACTGCTTGCAGTTTTATTCAAGTAGCCTAAGCAATCCTCTTTATTCTCATAGAAACACGGCACTTTTTTATCCAAGACAAAAGCTTTAGGGAACCTAAAATGGCTTTAAGAACAGAAGTAGGTTGCTAATGTAATTTTGCATCTCATTTTAAAAAAAAATAAAATTAAAGACCAAAATATTTCAAAAGGGACTAAAGGTATCAATTTAAGAAACCAAAACCAGATATCTGACTTTCAGAGTGAGTGAGCAAGTAATACTTCCTGTGCTACACCTCTTTGAAACACCCCAAATTATTAGTTACTCATTAATAACAGAGTTTACAGAAGAGGTAAATATGCTCCTGTCCATGACTGGGGACCTCAGCAGACTAAGATTCATTAATCAGCACTGCTTTTTCCTCACGGAAAATGACAGCATTTCTAAATTTTATCTGTAGTTTGCAAAAAGTGTGGGTGATTTGTCTGACTCATTAACCCTGGAGGGAGATTGTTAATCAGTGGATGACTCTTATATCATAGACTCATAGAATCATAGAATAGTTAGGGTTGGGAAGGACCTTAAGATCATTGAGTTCCATCCCCCCTGATACGGGCAGGGACGCCTCCCACTAAACCATGCCACCCAAGACTCTGTCCAACCCCGCCTTGAACACCGCCAGGGATGAAGCATTCACAACTTCCCTGGGCAACCCATTCCAGTACGTCACCACCTTCACAGTAAAGAACTTCCTCCTTATATCCAGTCTAAACTTCCCCTGTTTAAGAGGAAGTTATATGCCACAAGCCATGATTCAGATTTGCTCCTTTATGGGAAAGCCTGATTGAAATAAATTGTATGTTTTACATTAAGCTATAGTCTTCTCATTTTGATTCTTACTTTCCTAAGAAAGACGGCTTATGTAAAATGTTCCTGTCTCCTCTGTCGTTCCAAAATCATTGTTTCCTTTGAGAATCTCAAAAAAATTAATCAATAAAGTAGTGATCTCAGTCTTAAGCTGTCAGCAGGTTTGTGACAGCAGCTGGCTTGGTCAAGAGGCGCTACATTACTGTCACTCTCTTGAGGGAAAGAGTTGCAGTCCTTACTAAACCTGAGTGACAGAAGGGGTACAAAAGCCAGGACTTCATCTTCCCTGTTACATCCAGTGAGTTCATGGCTGCGGGAGGCAGGCTCTCCCCTATGCATCTTTGTGGCCACTAAAGAAGAGTTTTTAGATACGCAATTACAGATTTCCACAAGAGTTACCTGCATTTTTTCCACTCAGACAGTTGACTTATTTCTGGTTTTCCTTTCAAGGTAAATAGTTCTTCTACCTCCCAGTGTGCAGTTACAGAACAGGAAAGACACTGCAGGCATAAAGGGGACTAAGAGAAGCAGTTAGACTTTATCTGAGTCTTAGGATTCTCTAGTATAAACTACTGTTAAAAAATTATCTTAGTCATAAGCTTAAAGTACTGCAGGGCTTTGTGCACACAGCTGGACAAAGGCTAGCTGAGTGCCCTAGTCTGGCAATTCCTTAACTAAAGCCGCTTAAAAGAAATCTAGAAAAGCTTATCCCAGAAGTCCCTGGGATTTATAGTTGCTGGCTTTTAGAAGAAAGCCTACATGATTAAATGTCCTTTCAAAATTGGATGTAATTCAACAGCTTCAGCTGTACCTTAGTGCAGTGTACCTTGTCTGGAAAGTAAGAGAGAAAGCAGTGCACTAGTGTCAATTTGCAAACACAATCCAGATCCAACAAGCCAGGTGGCTTAAGGTCATGGCACATAACCTTGTGCCACCCTCTTATGACCTCCTGCACTTAGTCACACACCAAACAGAAAGGGGTCTACCCATTTCATTTTGCCTACCAATGCTTTCAAGATGCATGCAAGAAAGCAGTGTGTTTGCAACATGGACACCTGAAAATGGTAAATGGGGAATCAGTTTTTATGTATAGGTTCTACATGTTCTGTGAAACTAAAGAAAAAAACAAACCCAAACCTCATATGCTGTCTCCTCCACTTTCTGTCTTCCTCCCCTTCCTTCCCGCCTACAGCCTTTCGCAACAGTTCATCTTGAACTCCTTCCCATCTTCTCTGCTATATTCTTTTCTCCCTTAGTATTAATTTGTGCTTAATTTTTCCCTGCTTAGTTTCCTTCTCACGGTGCACATCTCCCAGTCTCCCTTTGCTCCTCTTGCACAGCCCACTGCTTTGCTCATGGCTGTTCTTCCTCACTGCTTGCAGCCATGGGCCCATTGATTTGCCACTCCCTCATGTCTCCGCCTCCTTACAGTCCTTACTCATTGCTCCTTCCCATCTTTCTCCTTAGTCTGCTGTGATTTGTCTAATTCTTTCATTTCGTCTTGTTCCCCAAGTTCTTCAGTAGCTTCTTCAACTCTTGTTCCCCAGTAGCTGAGGCTCTCATGTACTCCTGACCTTGCTCCAGCTTTCCCCCTTCCTCTAGGTAGCCACTGCTCCTTATCTCTCCATGGAGAAACCCAAACCCAACCTGTAGAGTTTTTCACTTGTACTGGGCTTATGTGACAAGGTTTCAATAGTGGAGGGGCTGTAGGAGGGCCTCTGTGAGTAAATGCCTGGCCTGCTCTGTGCCAGACCCACCACAGAGCACAGCTGAGCCCCTCAGCCAAGATGGTAGATCTTGAGGAGGAAGTACTTCAGAAAGAGCAAAAATGCCACAAAGGCGAAGAAGGAAAGGGGAGAAAAAAGGTGTAAGAAACATTTCTGCAGACACCAAGGTCAGTGAAGGAGGCAGAGATGGTGCTCCAGATGCTGGAACAGAGATTCCCCTGCAGCCCATACAGAAGACCATGGTGGAACATCTTCCCCAGTAACCCATGGAGGCCTATGGTGGAGCAGACCCTACAGCCAACGGAGGACCTCACACTGCCCTGAAGGAAGGCGCTGCAGCCTGTGGAAAGCCCATGCCAGAGCAGGCTCCTGGAAGGAGCTGTGGCCCACGGAGAGGAACCCACTCATGAGCAGATTTTCTGGCAGAAGCTGCAACCAATGGGAGACGTAAAGTGGAATAGACTGTTCCTGAAAGACTGTACAAAGTGGAGAGAACCCACGCTGGAGCAGTTTGTGAAAGGCTTTATCCCACAGGACGCACCTCATGCTGGTGCAGGGAAACAGTGCATGGAGGAACAAGCAGTAGAGAGGAGCTGTTATGAACGAACCACAACGCCCATTCCACATTTCCCTGTGTGTCTGAAGTGAGAAGAAGTAGAAGAGTTGAGAGTGAAGGAGTGAAGCTGAGCCTGAGAAGAAGGGGTAGGGTGAGGGCAAAATGTTCTACTCGTTTTTGTTTCTCACCATCCTACTCTATTTCTGATTTGCAATAAATGTATATGATTTTCATCAAGTTGAGTCTGTTTTGCCTGTGATAGTAACTGGCAAGCAAATCAACCCATGAGCTTGTCCATCTTATTTTCTCACTCTGTCCTGCAGGTAAGGTACATCTTCCCTTGCCCAGTTCCTTTAACTGGACTGTCAGCTCTGTGCACTCCCATTTTTTCCTTCTCACAGATGTTCTCCACACTTTCCTCAGTACTCTTCTCTCCTTTGCCCAGGACTTCCTGGTACTTAACTGCTTGTCTGTGATTTGCCTGCTAGTTGTGGGACTCCATCACTGTCCCATTTTGACATGGCACTGCAACTCTAACCATGCGTGTTCTCACTGTTAGTTCTCTGCCCTAGCACAGCCAGGAATCAGCTGCCGTCTGAAATCTGCTTTGAACTTCACCTTCATGTCCACACTCCATTCTTAGATGTAACAACTTCCCCTACATTATCCCCACTCACTATAATCCCATGCTCACATCTATTGCTTAGCTTCCTCCTGCTCCCCTGAGCAGTGGCTGCCTAGTTGTGCCCTAGGACACTAAGAGTCAAGCACAGAGGAAGAGGCATCACAGCAGCTTCTCGTAACTACTAAAGGAGGTGACATCTAGAGGCAACACTGATGCTGACTGCTCTATCTAGAAAAAGCAATTATGGGCAAGCTGACACCACTCTGTGAAGACCACCTCATTTTTTTATGACTGGGCTGGATTACCTTACGGAAATGGAATATAGTGTTATCTGCCATCTGCCTTTTCTGTGCCGCTTAAGTATTCAGAGCTCTTTGGTATCACTGAGGCAAAACACCTAGCTTTACCTCTGCCTCTTGGGAAAAGAGTGATCATAGTGTATCTATGTTAGAAATAAGGGTGGTAATTTAGGCAAAGAGGAGCTTGGTTTGGTCATCCCTCAAAATCATCTTGCTGCTTTGAACTCCTGTCTAGTGAGTATAGAAACATTTTAGCTTGGCTAGTCTGTTCAGGCCAATGCAGGACATAAATACAGGAATGCATCAAGAATGATCTTGCTGGAATGAAACAGTACATAAACTAACTTGCCCTGCTGGGAGGAGGGAGGACTCCTTATACCATCTTTCCAGGCAAAATTATGATGACACCAGAAAAAACTGGCAACAAGACTGTTTTGGAGAAAGGAAGGAAGGTTTATGCAGTACAGAAATGGGAAATTTTGTCTTGTCTGGAAAAGACATCATTTGATATCTTGCCTAGCCTATAGGCAATGAAGAGTTGAAATTCTCTGTATTTTACTTGGCAGTTGCCAAGCCCTTGATATGTAACAACCTGTGAGCCTTTATCCTATCTCTTGTCCATATGACTATTTTCCACCTTATTAAGCAGACTATTTGTTTTTAGGCTGCAGTTTCCATGTAAGCTTCCAGAACTCCGGTTTTCAGATCTGTCACTGGAGACATGGGCTTGTCAGTGGAGCTTGCCAATGGCTCAGAACTCATTTTAGGATGTTTTCTACTCCCTCTTGACTTTCTGCTTTGTTTAGTAGCTGGTTCTTTTGGACTTCAACCTTCCCCCATAGCTTCTAGCTAGGTCTGTCCCTTTGTGGTCTTACTGGTTTGTTATTTTCCCAGAGAAGTCAACATGAGCTGTTAATGGAAACCTTGATGCTTGTCTCCATAGTTAGTAATAAATTGTACTGAATTGTTGTGGTTGTGGCAGCTTGTCCAGGTTGCTCATACTGTGCAATGGATGGTCCTGGCAAAATTTTTTTCAGTAGCTTGACGGTTTGGAGGAGACACATATTAGCAGGTTATCTTGCTTATCAGCCCTAGGTCTTTTTTTGTTCTCCTAAATTATCTAAAATTTCACCCAGAGTTGAGGCCTTAAAATTATTTTGCCTCCTTGTCCAAAGGTGAAAAACCCTTAGGAAACTGAGAGAAGCCCACCTACAGCCTCCAAAGATAATCCTTTTCTCCTTAAACTGTCTTCTGTTTGCAGAACTATGAAGAGTGATCCAGAGCCTTAGAGTACATATCTGCTTAGAAAAGCAGATCTGTTCTTTCAACTTGAAATATATTCACTGAAACAGGGCTGTACTTAAAGTGCTCAAAAACTTCAGCTTATATTCTGGCTAAGAATATTCCAAAGCATTTTACACTGAAACAGATAATAACTTATACAACATCTGACCTGTGACTTAACATGTCCACTGACAATTGTGGTCCCATTTAAAAGACCAGCAAGTGCTGGCTCTGCGCAACTGCTCTTGAGGCTGAAGCATCTTTGGAGGAACTGCTGGATATACTGCATGTTGGTGCAGTGGCAAGCAGAACTTAACCAAAGCTCTTGCTGCAACCAAAGTAGTAACAAACCATAAATTTTCCTCGGTTTCAAGTCACTGTACATGTCCTGATGAAAACATAGAGAAGTGTGCAAACCTCATCCAAAGCAAAATTGAAGCATGGGAAAACAGGAAACAGCCAAGAAGAAAGCAGTAATGTTTGAAATAAGCTTCTTGAGAAAGAGTAACCGTTGCATTGGTTTTGGGGTGTCCATTATTTAGCAAGTTGCTTGGCCTGGTTTATTATAACATTGTCTATTTGAATTCAGGAAGCAGACATCAGGAAACCTGTCCATGACTTGGTGTGTGACCTTAATTTTTCCAGTTGTGCAGACAGAAGATGTACAACTACTTAAGAATTTAAATATAAAACTGACAGTGACTTTTGTTGCCCCGAGTACTACATCTCCCTGCAGTGCTGACATGTGCAGCCAACACAGATGGTTCTGCCTAGGGCAAGATTCTGCAAGAGGTGGCAAATATGGAGACGTCTGGCTGTAGGTGTATGCAGATGGTGGCCACTCCTGCCTTCCAGCTGTCTACCCTGCTTCTACACAGAAGTGATTTCCCCCTTGCTAGGGACGGCTGATTGACATGCCTATTTGCTTCTGGTCTCCAGTTACTAACTGCACAAATATAAACTAGGAAGCTGTTTGGAAAGTGGGCAATGTATACTGTTCCCAGTAGGATGTGGGCTTGTACCAACGTTTAGTACAACTAAAGCCCTTCATTGGAACAATAACATTTTTTAAAACTTTTGTATGGATTCGCATAACCCTGAGCCAGCTTTGTCTCCCAGATACAAACAAAACTGTTGTGCTTTTTTATTTCTGTTGCATATTTAAATGTATGAAGTAATACTGTTAAATAAAGAGTTGGGCAGACATAAACAGGAGGTAAAATGGTACCAGCTTGAAAATCAGACAACTGTAACTAAACTGTATTTAATAATTTCAAAACCAACTTTCATTCTCTTTTCATCTTTCACATTTTATTTTTAGTTTTTTTGGTGGATTAGATGGTAGATGGGAATGTCAACATATAATATTCCCTTGTAGCAGTCAGCTGTTTCCTGTTTTTCCCTTATTCTTCACAGATAAAACAAACCAAAACAAAACTTAGTATGCACTGTCCAACCATCCTTTCTCTTTGAAGGGGCAATTGTTTTGAAGCCATCACTGGAATGCTGACTCCTGCTTATTTGCCCATTAATCCTGCAAATTCCAAGAACGATCTTATTCTGTGGCCCATTATTTTTAATCTTGCTGAGTTCTAAAATTTGAAGTACTTTCAATGTCAGCTAGGACAAGAATGGCATGCCAGAGGGATGCTAATTTAACTGGTAGGGTTGAAGGCAGAGACAACATATTTAATTGTTAGATGTAAGAATCCAGAATCCCTCTGTTTCCCTTGTTCTATAGTTCAGAGGTTCCCAAATTATGCTGTATGTCTTAGTAATGATATGCAAACAATTTCAGAATTTCTGCCCTGACAGACTGCAGCCTTCTCTCTCAATGGTGGCTTAGTAGTACCTCAGAAAACTTGTAAACCTTTGATCAGATCAGCATAGGCTCTCCAGAAAGGCTGAATGAAAGATTAGTGACTCTTCATCTTCCTCATCTAGTTGAGAGGTGGAGGCACAGAAGAAGTAGTAGAGCCAGACACTGAGATTTCTATTCGGGTGTGCCTCAGTTGCCGATCTACTGTTTCTTTCCTTGGGGGAGTTTGTCTTTTCCTTGATGGGTACACAGCAGAAGGACTTGACTTAGCAATCAGAGAACCTCAAATGCAAGCTCCCAAGCATAACAGCCATTTCATCTCTGGAAAAACAAACAAACAACAAAAAGGCAAACCCAAACAAAAAAAAAACCAAACCAAAACTAAAACACTCTCAACCAAGCAAACCCCCCAACAATAAAACCAAACTAAAACAAAACAAGACAACAAAAAACCAACCAAACACACCAACAATATATGATTAGGTTCTGTGGTAATAAAGTAGTACAGTCCAAACAATTACAATGTTAATATCTACAACAGATTTGCCTTGACTTTGGACAATTATTCCATGAAAGTACTGGCTTCAAGACGTTAATGTTTCCCATCCCAAAGCAACAGCTGCTCTGGGGACTTATACTCACCATTAAAATTTTCTCTTTGTCTCTAGGCTACATCTCTTTCTCCTTCCTGGGTAAAGTAGCAAGTAAAGTATTGCAAGTAAAATCCATAAAAGCAGGGCACTTTTGTTAGTCAGTGCGACAGAATAATGAAGACCAAGCAGAAAGAAATGGACTTAAAATAAACTGAAATGCCACTGTGGAAAATGCTATAGGGGAATCTTGAAGAAAAACTGAAAGCTTAGGGGGGAAAGTCCAAGGACACTCAGGAAAAGCCTAAAAATGAATCTATCACAGGCCACAGGAATCCTCAGCCATGCTGGAGATCACAGCACGGGCTATATGGGAAGAATGTGCCTCTTCAAAGAATCATAGAATAGTTAGGGTTGGAAAGGACCTCAAGATCATCTAGTTCCAACCCCCCTGCCATGGGCAGGGACAC
>JAOEHY010051870.1:0-29136 GCA_025447955.1 Psilopsiagon aurifrons
ACACAATACTCCAAGTGAGGTCTCAGGAGAGCAGAGTAGAGGGGCAGGATCACCTCCCTCAACCTGCTGGTCACACTGCTTTTGATGCAGCCCAGGATATGATTGGTTTTCTGGGCTGCGAGCGCACACTGCACCCGGCTCATGTAGAGTCAGCACAGTTCTTCAACATAAAACAGATTAAAACACACTGAAGACATACACTTGTGTGTAAGCATGAACAGCTGAACCCCATCACTCATACTGATGACTGGTTTTGCTTGTAAGTATTTAGTGATTGTTTGCAGTGTCAGGCCATAATTAGCTAGTGTAGTATTTACTCTATGCGGGTGTTTGTGTCTCCATGTTGCTTTATTGCAGTCTTCCTTGCAGAGGCACTAGATTTCTGGTGCACTTTGGTTGTAGTGAAATGTAGTGTGTACTGAATGAATTATATTCCTTCTATTCCACAGAGAGCTCTACATGTTTCATTTTCTGTATGTGCAAGTCTTTAAAGCATTTTGGCATTCTTTGAAGGAAGGATAATTCCTAAATGTCTGACATACAATTCCACTCCTGAATCCTTTCTCAGATGTGTTTCTTCCGAAGCTAACCTTACTTGAATGCTGCCCACACTTTGTA
The DNA here is from genome assembly GCA_025447955.1 of Psilopsiagon aurifrons. NCBI lineage: Eukaryota > Metazoa > Chordata > Aves > Psittaciformes > Psittacidae > Psilopsiagon > Psilopsiagon aurifrons. Next base: position 619 of record JAOEHY010051870.1, read on the forward strand.
CCTACCAATGGAAATCTGATTATACACATGTAGAATGTGTGCATATGTATAATATAAACAAAAAGAACAAGAGAGAACTTAAAAATAGCAATAGAAATAGAAAAAAAAAAATGCATGTGTGCTCCAGAATTTTTCCTGGCTAGTATTACATGGCACTGTTACTGTTAGAGAATGCATACCATTTTGCACATATTGTTAGTATTTAGTAAGCAGTAAGTAAAAGTTTGTGTCTGGATTACATTTGCATAGGAAAAAGGTCACAAAAGGGGAAAACACTAATTAAAATCACCTTGAGAAGATTTCTGCCTAACTTTTTGTCAGAAGATAGGTTTCTCTGTATCAGTCAAGGTTATGAAGTTCTGATCACTGTGAGGATGTGAGGAAACTACAGAAACCCAAGGCTCTTGTTCTCAAGGGCTTATGCCTCTGTTGCAGACTCATAGGTCTGGCTTTTTTCAGGAGTTGGGCTTTTCTTGTCCTCCATGGATGGCAGCAATCCTCAGGACTCACTTCATGCATCTTCAGGAGTGATGCTAAGAAAAAGCCAAACCTTTTCTCTATTGGCCGTTGTATGCACTGATTCAGTACAATGGCTACCATAACCTGCTTGCAGACCTACCATCCACCAAAAGGAAAAAACTAATCACCTTAAAACCCCCAATATTTGTCCTGCCTTCTAGTTTGTCTGGATACTGTACATTGTGCCTTTCTTTATTCATCTCCCACACAGATGCAAAGTTGTTTTAAGACAATAGCAAAATGAAATTCAAATTTATGACTAAAAGTTGGTCTAAGCTGTTGAAACCAGGTGGCAGGCGAATGAAGGTCTTTGTCCTTCCAGGTTTTTCCAGATTTTAATAGACATAATTCAAATGCCCAGAAAAATACAGATTGCTGTTGGGAATTTGAGTGCTTCACTGTGGTAAGAGAATAGCATATTATAAAAAGCAACTGCTTTTCCCTAACATGTAGTAAGCACAATATTTTTGTAGCCCCTTTTTCTGCTTCCCAAAGTCTATATATGTAAAAGGAAATACTCTTAAGTGCTCTGTAGTTTCAAAACCACTTTTTATGAGAAAAATGAAAAGAACTGTGCAGAGAGTCAGTATTAGGAAGTAATGAATAATAAGTTTCTGATTTTCAAATGAAATAACCCATATGGGATTATCATGTATAATATAAAAGCAAAAAGAAACAAAGGGAACTGAACAGCTTTGGTGTTGTAAGTATATTGCAGAAGAGCCTTGTGAAGAAATTCCTGAAAGGTCTAAGAAGGTCTTATGTTCACCTCCAGGCATTTTCTGTAAGTTTGCATCCTTCATGTGCAGAAAAAGTAACCTAATTAACCACTGAAGTACTATCCTGTCTTCTACAGGATACAAAGTTCAAAAGCACCACCTACATTTTCACATCTTGAGCTGTTATTAGTTAAGCATTACGTTAGAGATAAAGCCAGTGGAGGTAGGAGAATTTTTGCTTGTCCACCTCTGTTAGCATATTTAACCACACTATTGTAAAAAATGATGATACCAATTTCTTAATACCTATGGTATCAGTTGCTGAGCAAAAAAGTCAAGTGAATAATGAGAGAAAACAAACTGATTTTTAGAAACGTGGTCTACTTGATATTTTGTACTTTGTTCAGATGCGGATCTAATAAGGTAACACATGAATAATGAATTAGAAATAGCATGAATGTTATGGTACTCAGAATTCAAATGTTAAGAAAACTCAGGTGGGAATTATTTACCATCAGCATGCAGACCCAAATATTGTGGAAAGATTAAACTGCTTTTCCTAATTTGCCTGCATATTAAAGGGAGAGGGCTGACATTAGGAGTTAACCATGGAAAAGGAATGTATAAATCTGAATAAGCTGAGAATTGGAATAACTTGTGATGTTTTAGAATTAACTCTTTTGAGTCTATGTAGCCTGCAGGAGGGGGTAGGAGGAAAAAGGCAATGATAATTTAACTAAAACTGAAATTATTTTTACTTCATATGAAGAAATGAGTGTTTGTGTTCCTGAGCATTATACTACAGCCAAACAGGATGTTCAGGAACACCTGAGAACAATTATGAAATGACTATGTGAGTAAGTGAGATTTCCCAGGCACATTGTGGCATTCTCCTCTAGACTGAAAAACTTGTGAGAGGATGCAATTGAATTTTTTCTACGTTTGGCCTCATATTTTGATAAATAAACATAAAAATTTGATCATGCTGCCCTATTTCAATAACAAAAATTATTAAAAAGGGGAAAAATACAAATAATTATTAATTTTTTAACTTTTAATGTATTTTTTCTTCTTACAACCTTTTTCTAATATAATTATTTTCATTGAAAGAGCTGGCCACAGTCTTGGCTGTGTTTCCTTTCCTTTTTGAAAATAAGGAAAATTTCTGTTTAAATCAGAGGTATTTTACCATCAGTTGAAGACTACAAAATATAGCAGCATTACGTATAAAATTAACAATGACATTATAAAAATGCTAGAGCCTTTGTAATAAACAAAGGAGCCCTTTAGAAAGACTAGGTGGAACATTTTGCAGTCAGTTAAGAGCTGAGGAGAAGGAATCTTATATTTCTGTCAGTCATAGTGCGTATTCCACACAGGAGGTCTCTGGATAGGGTTTTTTGAAGGCCAGATCCAGATGCCAGGCTTTACTTGTAATAGAGGCTACCTTTGAGCAAGGCACTGGAAGCTGCATGTGACCTGCATGAAAGTGCATACTGCAATGTCTCTGGAGGGTCCCTGTTCCCCAGACATCCATCCTGGGTCTAGCTTCGAGCATGTCGTGGCTCCTGGGCAGCCCATAAGCTTGTATCTGTCCTACAGAAACTAGATTATAGGAACACAGTTGAAGTGGTGCATCCTGTGTCTCATCTTGAGATGACTGTGACATGACTGAAAAAGTGTGCACTGGAGTGGGGAACTGTCCCTCTGCTGGTATTTTATGAAGATGCAGAGAAATATGCATTGATATTTTTCAAGTGAAATAGAATAGAGTAGAACTGGACAGAGCAGATTGTTTCGGTTGGAAAGGACCTGGAAAGGACCTACCACAATCATCTAGTTGAACTGCCTGACCAGTTCATGGCTGACTAAGTTAAAGCATTAAGTTAACAGAAATTTAATGTAAAAGCAAGTTAAGGGCATTGTCCAAATGCCTCTTAAACACTATCAGGCTTGGGGTGTTGACCACCTTTCTAGGAAGGCTGTTCCAGTGTTTGATAACCCTCTCAGTGAGGAGATGTTTCCTAATGTCTAATCTAAACCTACCCTGGTGCAGCTTTGAGCCATTGCAGTAATGAAATAGTGCCCTGTCCTTGAGCTTTTAATTTGATTTTGTAGAACTGCTTGCGGATTGAGGCATAGTTTAACATGAAGTACTACTTACGGTATGTGGAGCGGACTTTAGAGGACTTTGTATGTGCTAGCACTCTCGTAGAGTGACGAGTCTAGACTGAGCTCTAGGGTATATTTTTAGTCTTGGAGTGAATTGATCAATTTTAGAGGGCTATTCAGTTTGTCCTAAGATAAATCAGATTAATTATCTTCTGGAGGTGCTTTTGTCTCCCTGATAACTCTAAAGGAAAGTTGTGATGATTAGCTTAATGCCCAGCATTGAGGTACTTAATGTTGAATAAGAAGATGGTGGCTTGGATAGAATGTTGAATAGGAAGATACTCTACAATGTGGTCTTCAGTAGGAAGATGAGCAAACAAACCCTTCATTCTCTGTCACTTTGGGAAGCTTTGGATTGCAGTGACTATCAAATGCAATATATTTAAAAAAATATTCATGTTCTGAAGATGCACAGCTATGAGCTAGGAAGGCAACATAGTCTTCATGAGCCTATGAAGATAATATACATCTTAGTATGAATCATACTATGGTAAACAGGATGACCCGTATCTGTTATTCAGCAAAAACTGGCAACCAGTATATGTGCTCTAGAATTGACTTGTCAGTATGATGCAACTAATAATGCTTACATTAATAATACAGAAGAACCAAAACCATCAGGTGTAATGCATAACAGGTATTGATTATTAACCTCTGAAAACCTCTAAAAGGTGATAGTGAACAACATTTTCCTATGAACAAGTGAAAGTATTTTTTTCTGATGGGTCATAAAGGACCATCTTCTGGAAATGAGCATCCGGCTTCTGGAATAGCTGAACAGCCACACTTTTATAAGAGGCAGAAGCAACTACAATTGCCACTCTTAAAACTGGCTATTATTTTTAATATGTGGGGAAATGCACACTGCAGAACAGAAAGAAATCAATATCTAATATATTACAATGTAACTATATGCCAAAGCTATATTAGCAATAGGGTACTGGGGAAAAAAAATACAAGGATAAAATAAATATCACAAGGACAGAAAGAAATAAAAAAGAAATACTACTGGACCAAAAATAAATCCATATTGAGTATATTTATCTACATTCCAAATCCAAATCTGCTTTCCAAATCAATACCAGAGATAGAAAACTAGTGTGAAAAGAACAGAAATATTGCCAGGATGGAGAGAAATCCATACTGAGAGTGTTTATCTGCATTCCAAAACAATATTGGAAAGAGCCTGAAGTCGGATATTTGTAATATTCCGTTTAATCTAATTTTACATTGTGGCATCCAGAGTTTAAAAGAAACTAAAAATTGAATAACATCCTTGGAAGACGAGAAGGTGTACTATCCAAACAGACCAACTGGCTGCACATGGAGCCAAATGGTGTTCAGTATGTGCATTCCACTATTCTGAGTCAATGCAGTTCTTTTGCTACCTATAAATACTGCTTACATTTTTACACTGCCTACTCTTTCTCACTTGGAGATGCTGGATTGTTTCTAAATTAATTACAGCTGCTTAAAGGAGAGGTAATAATTTTATTTATGTTTCAATTTATAAACTATGCTCTTCGTAGACTTTCTGGTACAAGGAATGAGTTCTGTTAGCTACCTTTACATAGTAATGTTTTGTAATGGGCTACTGAGATTCTCTTTATTGGGTGGCAGCATTAGTGGTGACTCAATTAGCACCAATGCTGTCATAACCACTGCTTGAGTAAGACAACATAATGCAAGAGAGCTGAAATGTGTCCCTGGATATGAGAAGAAAATGGCATTTTTCTTGTAACTGAGCCTGACATCAGTGTAAGCAGTGCAGCTGTGTTGGTTGTTGATCTACATGAGCAACAGATGTGTAGGCTCTTTAAGCAGCAGTAGAGAGGAACAAGCATTACTGGGTTGAAAAGATGTATTGATATTGTGGTAGCCTCTTCACTCACGTATTTATTCCTCTTCCTCCTCCAGGCTTTTAAACTGGCCGTAGAAATGATACATAATTAGAAAAAGCAGAAATTCATCATATAAATATTGTACATAGGTTACTCTAGGACGTTTGCAATAGGCCAGACATACGGTAGTTGTGGTCAGTCAGTGCTAATAAGCGAATGCATTTCTCACTTGATATATTTTTCACTGTAAAACTGCTACTAACTTTCATCACATGAAAGAATTTGGCTTTTGCTTTGACACTGTGAGATATGAAATACTTGCAGGATAAATCAATGATCTGCCATGCGTCAATAATAAATAATGATAAGAGGTGCTTCTCCTAATATTATTTAAGGGGCTGTATGAATAAACTAAGAAACAACCTCATTATACGACTGCTCTGTCTATAGACGCCTCACCTTAATTTCAGGTAAAGATTTATAGGTATAATACACATATATGCAGTGACTAGCAATGCCTTGTGGTTCATAAAAAGAATGTGATTGCAATATAAGTAGGTACATAGAATGTAGCAAAATATTACCCATGGAAAAGAGTGATTGCACTTATGACAGCCTCTGTGTAGCTACCGTATCTCTTTCCGTGCCTTTGGCTAATCTCTTACTAGGAGAAGTTTGCAGCTGTCTCAGCATGTTTCTCATTGCTAACTCACAGACCACTGTATCTGTCTGTCATTAAAATAGCCAGAAGTGTTATATACACATTTTCCGAAAAACACATACACGTTTCAGAGGGCAGATGAGTTGGTAATGGAAATAGGATGACATTTTCTGAGGTCAAGTTAGCTTTTTGTATTAGTAATTATTATTTTGATCTAGCATCACAATTCTTTCATATTGAAGCTCTGTATTTTTCATAAAGCACCTACACTCTAATCCTTTGGGACACTTGGACATTTTGCTAAATAAAGTTAGTAGTCCAGTCAACACATGTTACAAGAAATCATCAGTAATCAGCACTGTGCAATTTGCCAATTTTCTTAAAAATAGCTGCTATTTTTAATGCCAAATTTACTTCTTTAATGTGAAGTTGGTGAGCCCAGTTCTCTCTTATGAAAAGGTTCCTGCTGCAAATCTACATTTGACAAAAGTTCAGACCTATGGCTTGATGATGATCATTTGTAGGTCACAGAAATATAGACAAGTAATACTCTTTTCCCCAAAGAATGCACTTTAAATACCCACAAAATGCAAGTTATGGTGTAAAGGATTGTAGGAGTAAGCGTTGTGGTGTGAAATGTCATAAGCAAAGTCATAGTCTTAAAGGTCAGTAAAACTTGTTGGGTAAATGAAGATAATCCAAACATTCAACACCCAAGACATATTCAGTCTCAGATTTTGTTTGGTTCTGTTCTGACTTTAAGTCCAATGGATATTGATATTAAAAACTGAAAGTGAGAAACATCAAAAGTGCCGTGGTTTAAGCCCAGACGGTAACTCCGCACAACACAGTCATTTGCTCAACCTCCTCCTTCTCTCCTCCAGGCAGGATGGGTTGGAGAATCGAAAGAAGGTAAACTCCTTGGGTTGACATAACAACAATTTAATAACTAAAGTACAGTATACTGCTGCTACCACTACTAACAATAACGAGAAGGGAAATAACAAGGGAACAGAACATAAAACTAAAAGGGGAAAGGAAAAGAAACCACTCCAATAAACACAAGTGATGAGCAAGGCAATTGCTCATCACCTGTTGACTGACGCCCAGCGCGACCCAAGAAGCGATTGGTCCCTTCTGGGTAACTCCCCCAGTACTGGGCATGATGTGCTGTGGTATGGAATACCCCTTAGGTTAGTTTGGGTCAGGTCTCCTGTCTCTGCTCCTTCTCAGCTTCTTGTGCTCCTCCTCACTGACAGAGCATTAGGCTGAAAAGTCTTTGACCTGGGTAAGTGCTGCTCAGCAACAGCTAAAACTCCAGTGTGTTATCAGCGTTGTTGTCAGACTAAAGCTGAAACAGCACTGCACCAAGTACTAGGAAGGATTAAAAATAACTGTTACCGCTGAAACCAGGACAAAAGGAAAGAATGGGTTGAAGGTACTATGCATAGGTACAACTCTTTTGGAGAGAGGGAGCCTGTTAATGCAGTGCTTGAAAGAAAATTTTTAAAAACAGAGTAGTATTTTATTTTTTTATTTGCAGCTTTTGCCTAGAGGGTTTGCAGTTTTCAGTCCCTTGCTGCCCCTCTTTGTGAATGCAGTGAATCTTATCTCCAGTTATTCAGAAGGGTTATTCTGATTTTTTTTGTGAGTAGACACACTGTACAAATCATGAGAAATGAAGTATTTTGCAATCCCTTCATCACACTCACAGAGTGTTAGTAATATATGATGTAGTTTATGCATTTTTTATGAGGGAATAGTTTTTCCTGAGGTGAGACTGCAGCTAGATCCATCGTAGAGCATCATTTTAGCTTCTGCAGAACCTGAAAATTGACAGAATTACTCTGAAATCGAAAGAAAAAAAATTGGCAATATTTAAATAAAAATACAAATGGATTTCAGTTGCATGTCATTAATTAACTAATGAGTGATTTTTGCAAGCATCACTTTCTTCCACATGGGAATCCTCCACTCCATGAGACCAGCCAAGAGATTTTCTGCCTTTGTCCCAAAAGACTCAACTTGTGATTTATTTTCTTTTCCCCCAATTTTTTCCCTTGCTGGCACATTTGAGCTATTGACCTCATGCCTGAAGAATACCTTTCTGTCTCTTTGATGAAAACGAGAATGATTTTTGAAGGCTGTATGTAAATTACTTGTTTTCTCCACTTCTCCACAAAGTGGCAAAGACCTGACACCAAAATCAAAGATGTTTCCACTCTCATTTGCAGCTCCATTCTGCCAGTTTCTTTGCCCTTTCACAGCTGTGCAAGAAGAGCTCTGAATATCTAGAAGTGGGTTTTAGTTTTCCTAGAAAATCTGTCAGCTTCTACTACCTACCCCACAAGTTACCATATAGGAAGATGATATTCAAATGCTGGTTTTGTGTGAGGCATGCTGGCATGCTCTAAAACTAGTTCTTCTTCCTTGTCTCACCCTCCTTTGCAGCCTGCAAGGGCTTCTTCGGATCATTTATGCAAGTCAGAAATGATACATTTCAGCTCAGAGGGACTGGAGTGTTCCGAAACCTTACATTACCTGCTACTTAAATAGCTGCAGGCAGAACTCTTGCTTCTTTCCCTGAGTATTTGGCACAGGCTTCGCAAACTGTGTATTGCTGCTTAGTTGCAGAGCTCATATGAAGAAAAGTGCAGCCCAGCTCTTCAGAAGGTAGTACTTTCAATTCTCCAAAGTTTTCCTGAAGTATTTCCTTACTCATTAGGACTGTTTATAGAAAACTTCAGAATTACAGTCCTGTCACAGCACTGCATTTCTGCCTCTAACAGGGAAGGAAGGAAATGGATAATGATCAATATCAAGCAGAGAAAATCAGTCATACAGAGCAGTATGCACAGTCACCGCTGAAGGAATGAACAACTTTCAAATATCTGAGATTACTCACATACTATTCCCTTGCAGAGTAAAGTGAGCATGGTTGTAAATCTTACTTACTTCTCCATCAGACTAATGAAGATAGTCCTGTTCTATCTGAGAAGTGTTCAAAATGGAAAAAAAAAAAAAAAGTATTTTAGGCAAGAATAAGTGGAAGATTGATGTCTAGGACTAAATTAAAAAACAAAAGGACCAATATAAAGTTAATTTGAATAAGAATTTTCAAGTTGTTAATTTTTTTTCATATCTTGTAATTTTCTCCTTCCACCTTGGTAAACAGCAGATTAATCTTAGGAAATACACTACTGCTTTGTATGGCAAAAAGGCTTCAAAAGGACTTTATATCTTTTATAAAATGGACTTTGAGCTTTCCTCTACTGCATTATTAGCATACATGGTTGATTCCTTCTCAGATCTTACCATCCTGACTATCATTAGTCCCCTTCCGTATCTGCAGTAAGAAATTTCACAGAGCTCTGAAGTGGAGATTCCGAGTGGAGTTACAAAATCCGCTATTCACCATGATGTATTTGTATGATGTGACCTGTGGAATTATCATGGCAAGACCTCTAAAACCAGAAATGAACCCAATTGTGTCTTCAGTTTATGAAGATGGGTATGATCTGAAGGAAACAATGGATTGTGTCTATCAACATGTATCTACAAACTCAGCAGCAAGAGAAGATCTGAGAATTTGAATGGAGCTGCATATTTTAAGAGGTCCAAACCTGCTTTGCCTCTTCAGGTTCAAGAATGGCAGAAAATATTACTGATGCTTCAGATTATTCCTCCATCTTTATTTTAAGCCTTGTGGCTCAGGAAATATCTCTGACAGAAGAACAAAAGATCATCTCTGCTTGTGGTGGTATTAATTCAAGCAAATCCACAGATTACTTTTTCTTCTAGAATTCTGAGGTCTCTCTGTCCTGCCTCTTTGCCATCTCTCCAGAGTTACCTTGGAAAACAAGAGCATAGTATGTTTATACTCTTCAAGGCATTGTTCTCATTCCAATTGTCAATAATTATTGTTCAATATTTTCAGGATACAAAAAAGGAACAGAAGACTTTCTCCTAGAATGCAACTTTACAAATTTGAAGCTGTTTATTTACAAAGCAAATTTCTTTTGGAGGGTTATTCAAGAAATTACCAGAGTCCTTTTTCTCTCTCTTGACCATAAAGCAAATCTTTGGTATTTACATTCCTGAAATTTGAAGGTAACAAACTCTTCAGAGCCTTTTGGTCTTTCCTTCATTACTTGTGATTTTAGAATACCAGTGTCTAATTGTGATTAGCTACTCCAGTTCAGTCATACTTACCTTGTCTTGATTCACTTACTAGTCAAAAGACAATGAGGAGATGAACGTATGAAGACAGCTGGCCAGGTTCTTTAAGGAAGACAAATTAAATTGTATACCAAAGCACATTCTTCATTACATTTCAAGATACATCTTTTCTGTGTGCTCTGAAGTTCAAAAACAGTCTGAAGATGATCTCCAGTACAGAGGAATTATGGGAAATTGTAACTTTCACCTGGAAATGTCCATAATACTCAAGCAATATGACATTTCTAATCCATTCAGAAATGATGCTAACAGCGTGCATCAATTTATCATGAGTCTGTGGCAAATGCCAGCAAAAACACCAGTCATGATTTTCTGGAATTAACACCAGGTTGTTATGCTATCTTCTTTCAAGAATCCTACAGGAGTTTGTGACCACTACATGTAAAAAATGCAAGAGAAGGACAGTGAAATTTCATCATCTACACGCAAGTGCAAGTATGGATGGCTCATATGCTCTCTGTTTGGTGTTCAATTTATCTGCGTATGAAATTGACAGTACTAGTTGCTTTTTTCCCTTCTTCATCTCTGAGGACCAAGATGACTGCAACTGTTAGTCGAGAGTCAACAGCCATAATCTTGACTACTTCTTAGTGATCCAGACTTTTCGTATTTTTCCCTAGGCAATGAGAAATCCTTCTAATTGTTCATCCATGACAACTTTTACGTGAAAAGCCATTGCATCTTCCTTTTCCCAGTTCTATTAAGACTTGAGAGAGGATGACAGGGATTTTTCTGGAATCTTCCAATCTGCCAAATTTCTCCAGTTTTCCTTCTGTATTAGAGTGCTGGCGTGAAGGGTACTCATACTGGAGAAAGTTAAAATTAAATTCACTTAAAATAATTTTATATTCTCTGAATGGGTACCCACTACTCCGTCAGCACCCATGACTTTGGCTAAAATTTCTTCAAGCCTGAGAAAGTCTTTTCTTCACGTGGAGATTCTAAATGGATGCAAAGAGAGAGGAAAATGATCAAAGGTTTCCAAGTTGATAACTGATTCATTGGTTTTAAACATTTTTTTTTTTCCTGCCTGGATATTGCTCTGCTGTTTTCTAACTTGTTTTTTAGTTGTCTTATATTCCCTCAGCTGTGGCAGTATTCCTGGAGCCAAATGTGAGTGCACTACCTCAAAATGCCAGCACTGGAAGCTGGTAAGCAAGTGGGGGAAAAATCACCAGAGGAATCACTGAAGCTTGGGACAAAGGCAGAAAACACATCAGTACTGCACTAACAGAGCAGCAGGTACCCTCATAGAGAAGATAAAATTACAGGTAAGGAAATAATTTCCATTTCTATTTTGGTCTCGTCCAAATGGCTTGTTACTCTCCATTCAAAATCCCAGAAAAAATAACACACCATAAACATATGAAATAAAAAAAAGAAAGCAGATGTGATGAATTTAGAGTACTTGAATTTTTTTTAGTGATCACAGTTTGAAGTTCAATCTTACAAATTTCTGGGGAAAATATATTAAAAATAGAAATCCATTGTATCTATTTGGGAATTTGAAACCTCAGCCTAGTTTTAAAATAAGGCTTGGGAATTTTTGTTTGGTTGGCTTTTGTGCCTTTTACATTTTGAGAACATTGAACACTGAAAGCTGCGTGCTACAGGGCTTGCTTTCCAGTCAAGAGCAGCAGTAGACTTTTCTTTATATAGGTGAGGTCAGATAAAGCCGAAGTCAGAAGGACTCTATTCCCATCCCTCCTTCTCCATTTACTTTATCAGGGCTGGAAGGGTAGCATGACCCTTTATGATGCTTCAGTTTCCTCATCTGTAACAAGGAAGGAGGGTGTTTTTATTTCCCGTTTAAGATGACTACATGGAATCTGTGGTGTGAAAGAGAAGAAAATTACATTTATTTAATTAATTGTCTTGCAGTCTTTTATGCCGCCATGCTGCAGTCCCACTATGGAGTTGTGATCACCACAAAAACCTCAAGAGGATATATCCTTGTCTGAATTGCTACAGTTATTATCTGTTACAGAAAGTAAAATAAGGTTTATCTCTAAGTCTTCTTTTAATATAAAACTGTTGGTAGCAGATGAAAAAAGTTTGTTACATTAGAACAATTCTACTATAAACTTAATTTCCACTCTCTGGTACAGCAACATTGAAAAAGTTTAGGTATGTGCATTGTAGTGGCATTACGTTTTAGAAAAGAATAATAATGAAGTACATTCAAAAGACTGATGAATTAGATTTAGCTTTGACATACCTCATATGTCATCATCATATATACACTATGGTGTATACACCATACAACTCCCAGTGAGTTGTATCAATTAACTTTATTTTGTAAACTATCAAGTTCAAGGAAATATGAATATAGAACCATATTAACTTGCTTCATAGTATTTAAATATGTAGAGATTTTATTAAAGCTGCAAGATATCAAAATTAAGAGTTTAATCTTGTGATGTATGTTTCTAATGATCTGAAGCATGACATTTAAGTTGAAAAGCCTAAAGGAAAAAACAAAGGAAAATGGTAATCTTTTTGTAAGCATTATTTAAATACATTAGGTGATCTCTTGAGGTGCTGTGCAACTCTTTTTGAAAGAAATCATAATCAACAGGTCCAAAAAATACCTCAAATATCTAGATAAGAAACTAGCTGTCTGAATAGAATATTGCCTTTTGAAATATGTCATCTGTTAGTTTATGTTTTTCCTGTAACCTACTAACCATAGAAATGACTGTAAATAGGGTTTTCAAAATGCTCACTTTATTTCAAACTTGAAACTTTCTCATGTTTTTGTTTTTGTTTTTTGTTTGTTTGTTTTTGGGTTTTTGGTGTTTTTTTGTTTTGTTTTTTTTTTTTAAAATATGTTTGTTTTGTTTTTACTTAAAACATATATGGGAAGAACACACTCAAACCTTCTGTTTGCAAGGAATCATGTTCTGAGTTCATGGCTCTTTTCTGTACTACCGGTCTATCCATGGGCTTATTTTCAAGGAACTTTGTAATTAATGTTTTATCCTAGTTAAAGATTACTGCTATACTTGCAAAAATAAGTGTTATCTGTCAGTTTCTATTGTGTTTTGGTGAAAAATCAATGAGTTTGATTTTGATTACGTTTAAGCCTTTTCCTTTGGGGTTACTGTTATTGCTTGGGGTTACTGTTTTTGAGGCCATGCTCTTTTGCTAAGAGAAGTTGCTCTGATTCTGAAATGTTTTTTCCTCTTTTCTTGTACTTTTCCTTGTAAGTTAAAGAAAATTCCATCTATCCCAGTTTTGTTTTCTGTAACTAATTCCATAACACTGTAGTACTTGACATGTGTTTGTTTCTTAGGCAAACGTGTAAAACTCCTCAAGTCCGAATGGAGAAGTAGAGAAAGGAGGTTTCTGCTGTGCCTGATGACAATTTTTGATTTTTTTCCACACACACAAAATATTCTGGCTCCACGTTGGAGCACTAGTTGTGGTGAATCCTAGTCTTGGTCGGATTCTAAGGAAGGGCCAGAACGTTCGTTGAGGAATAAAGAGTCAGACCACTCCAGAAAATGTGTTCCAGCCCTGGTTTATTACTCACAGACTAGCAGGTGTGTACAAATACAGGTTTACACAGTACTAATAGGAATTGTTGTACCTTACTTCTCGTTGTAGTTGTTTAGTTTGCTGCAGATGCCCAGGAATCATAGTTTATTTGGGCAGAGCTTCAGGAGGGGGGTTGGAGAGACTGCACTGCTCTCCTAAGCCACCTCAGTCTGTCAGTCAGATGCTTCTGGGAGCCTTAAAATGTCTTTCTTCACTTACTCTCCCTTCAAAGGTGGTGCCAGTTGATGAACTTAAGTCACTCACTATCATTGGAAAGCAGCAGATGCTTTGGGGAAGAGAACAGCACTTAGAAAGGAAGTATGTCTTGGAACATGGAGTTAGGCATTGCTCTGTAGTTGAAAGTTCAGCATCCCATACGGGACTACTGAAAATTCATAAGAAGCTGAGAAGGGGATATTTCCGCTATATTCCTAAAATCGCCAGATGTTGACTGATCTTAAAACCATGTTTCAGATAAAGAACTGCCACTTTCAGGAATGTATGCCATGTTCCAAAGTAGTTTACCTGTTTTTCCAGTCCTGATTTTATTTGGAGCAAGTGGAAAATTCAATTTACAAGTGAAAGGTTTCCAAAGCCTTTTAATTTTAATTAAAATTTTTAGCACTGATTATCAAGGTCTTCACTTTATAACCAAAAATCTCCTGCTGATATCATTAAGAGAAATGAGGAAACAAGAAATACAGGATTATACTTCAAATGGCTTTGTGTGAACTGAGTTTTCAACATTTGTTTCTTTTTAATGGAAAATACTAAGCACAAGAATCTTCACAAATGCATTTCTGATTAGTCACAGTGTAATAAAAGTAGGAAAGAATTAAAAACTTAATTCTGGTGGTTATCAGACATTGGGAAACATTTGAGACATTTAGGTGTACTGGCAAAGTTCTGTTTAATTAACAAAATGAGGTAGGGATGTTTAACAAAGGATAGACCTGAGGATCTAGAATTGTAAATTGCTCCATTAGAGGCTTGGGAACATGGTTAGACTAACGCTTTTTATATTGCAGTAGTGGAAAAAAAGATAGGGCAAAAATGTAAAGCTCTTGATCTTTGGTATCAAAAGCTAGGTAGTGAAAAAGTTTTATGAGTAGGAATGAAACATTTGGAGACTTAAAAAAATTTCTATCAATATGTAACCTCTGAGGGTAAATAGATCCATACAGTTAACACTGAATGCCTGTTTTTCAAACTGCTGACAAATCACTCAAATTTTGCATTTTGTCTTTAGCCCAAGTCAAATAGTGGTCTGTGATACTGAAACAAGGGCCTATTTCCTAATTCACAGTTCTCTGCAGCAGTTACTTTATGAAGCGTACCCTTGAATCACCTTAACATTTTTCCTACGTTTGAAAAGTTTTCTTGTGCCCCCAGAAACTTAGTTATCTAGCATGCTTATGGTAATCTACGATTCTAACTAAATACCACATTCACCCAAATCCATACCTGTCTACCATGAGGTGCATACGCATATGGGAGCCCTCCTGGAAAAAGACTCAGTAACAGGTCTTTCGTCCAGTTTTCCCGCTTCTTTAGAAACCAAATTACAGAATTCTCATGCTTTGAGGAAATTCTGAGCCTGTCCTCTGTTAATGTTTGCAAAGTACTTTTGATTATCAGTTGTACAAGGTAGTATTAATAGACCAGAAGCATCTTCCAAGCATACAAGTTGAACTGTTGCAGTGAATAAACCTGCATAAGTGGCAGCGCAAACTGTTATTTGCTTTCATAAGCCACATATGAATGATAGTGCTCAGCAAAACCTGTGGTCTGGATTTTTAAGTTTCAGGAAATAGCACACTTCTATCTATTCAAAAGTTTCATTTCCAACCTCTAATTAATTTGCAGAGGGCATAAGTGGAAAAAATGCATTGGCAGATGTTTGTTTCTGGTTATATGGGGCTTTCTGTTTCTGCATTGTAATCTTCATATTAGGTTTTCAATAACAAACAAAGTTTTTTTTTAGCATGAAAAATACAACTGGTACAGCCTTCTTCTGGTCCATTCCTTGTTAGGAAACCATTCCTCATTAGGAAAGGTTTGCTAAAAAAGAAATAAAACTATAAATCTTTGACCATGTTTTATTAATTTATTATTTTTTGTAGTGTCTTTATGTTCAGTATAAGAAAGAATATAAAAATAAGGAAATGAAATGGATGGAAATGTATACTGAACACAGCTAAGGGCTGTCTTGGTGCAAGATCTCTTTCTCATCTTAGTGTCTTGAAGGGCAATCCATACCTAAGCATTTCTTCAAGCCATTTCTTATGCCTCTTTCTTCAAGCATTTGTTTAAGGCACTCTTGTGGCATTCTCTGTATTTAGCTTTCCTCATGATGGTAATTAAATACATTTGTGAGAACCTTTTGAGTCTTTCTAGAAATCCCCACACTGTGTTGTTTCCCACAGACCTTTAATATTTTACAGAAGAATGGTAGGGGTGACAAGAGAGTTTTTCTTTGTCCCATGAAATTCCACTTAGCTCAGGGTTTGCTAAAAAAAGAAAGATAGCTCGATGATCTTGAGTATGCTTAGATGACACTCAGGCTATGACCATGCACGCAGTCCTGTACAGTTGATGGAACAGTTCTAATTGAAAAGAAAACCCCCAGTATTAAGGTCTTTCTGTTTCTTTGGAGAAAAAGGGTCCATTGTACTGCTGAATTATCTGTGGAAGGGACACTGTCTTAAAAATTTGCCCTTTTTTTACTTGCATTAATACATAGTCCTGACAACAGTACAATAGGCTTCCTTCCAAAAGTCCTTCCCCACCAAGTTCTGTGGTTTGTACAGTGGAAAAGGCACAGATTTGAAGTTGCAAGAGCACCTGCGGAAAGGCAAGTTGCTAACTTTCAAGTGCTTGACTTGGCAAACTCAAGAGTCTGTTTTGGTATGGATTTTGTGTATGGTTCACGATAAAGATAGAAAAAAGCTGAAAGAGATGCCATTCAAAGAAATCGTGATGCACAAAATTGTGTTATGAAATGTTCGAATGCACATTTATTTACCATATATTGCTACCTATTTTCTTCTTACAATATTAAATACTAATTGCTTATGTATGTGTCTTATTTGCATGTATAAACTATCCTGTAGTTAGCTGATAATTAGTGATAGATTTTTTTCTCTGAAGAAACAGGTGATTTGTACTGTACCTGATTGGGATCCTGAGATTTTCATGCATAGGTGCCTGAAAGTAGGGAAAAGTACTGTTCGGGGAATATTCACTCAGCCAGTCTTTACATCCTACAGTCTTGATTTTTCTCCCTTCGTTTTCTAAGGCAGAAGGAAATCTTGAGTAAAAGTATCAGGCTGTTTTTTTCTTGGGAATCCTTTCTTTTTTGCCCTGGCAAAAGTGTTCTACACAAAGACTGATCCTGTTTCAAACATTTAGTGAACAGATGAAATGTGGAAAACTTCAGTTGCATTTAATTATACATTGTTGTTTTAAAATAAAACAAGTGAGTCCACATACAATTACAGACAATTTACAGCAGCCACTCACCAATTTAAATTAAAAAGTCTGCAGCTGCAGAGTAATTACACTTTAATTGCACATGTAGTACAAGAAAGTGAAGAGAGTAATGCGTTGTATTTATGATGCAACAACCATGTGAAAAAACACACTAGCATAAAGGGAGTAATTATGTTCCAAGAACGAACAAATTAATTCAAATCAACACCTAGGATGCTAAAGGTTTTATATCCTTTTTTTTCATTTGTATTGTTAAACAGCAGCAAAGTAAATTTTCCATACGTATTAATTATTAACTGAAAAACTTATTAGACTTGTTTTGCACACATTTAGTATGTTACTGTTCTCTTAGGATTTTAAAGGTCAGACATATACGTCAGTCCCCTTTTCCAATAAAGACCTTTGTGACAATACTTTGCTTCTCAGCCACTCAAACCAAAATTACTATATCCAAAATTAAGCATTTCCGGGAATACAAACTACATATTTTCTAAAATTTCATTGCTTCTTTGTGAAACTCCCTTTAGCATTTGAGAGATCTATTCTTTCCCTAATATGTATGTATATGACTTCCATTTGTGTTGATATCTGGTCTGTGCTTGCACATAACATAAGAAGTATTACCTTCTTAGGGGCAAATGTGGACCACTGTGTGTGTTACTCAAAGTAGCATTTTGTGACCTGGAAGTTAACAGAGTAAAAAAAAAACAAACAAACAAAACAAAAAACAAAAACAACAAACAAACAAACAAAAACAACAAAAGGAAAAGGAAAAGAAGGCAGGCAGAATAATGAAAATTCTGGCAAGGGAAAGCAGTTGAAACCTCCAATCACGCAACTGTAAAAACTAGGAATATGCAGCTTGACTTCCTGTGCAGTCTGTATAAACAAAATGACCTTTGCGTATGATTAGCCACCTGTTACAGGGCAGAGATTTGAATGACTGATATTTTTTCTTCCTTATATCACCTATTTATTCCATGTAACAGTGTATTTTGCTATATTTTTACGGCACAGTTGTAGAGCTGGGGTGGGAAGTGGAGTAGATAGGCCTACAGATTACGATTTTACTGAGTCGTCTTGTGACTGAAGAGAGCACATCTGCGCTTCCAAACAGCCATATGACTGAGCAGCCATGTATGCGTGAAAATACTGCTTTTTGCTAGCCACAGTTTATCACCTTATCCTATGCAATATCTGAGTTGGATGTAATAGAAATAATAAATCACAGAATGGTTGAGATTGGAAGGGACTTCTGAAAGTCCACCCGTCTACTCAAGCAGAGCTGCCTAGAACTGGTTGCCCAGGACTGTGTCCAGATGGCTTTTGAATATCTTCAAGAAAGGAAGCTTTACAACCTCCCTCGGCAACCTGTTGTAGTGCAATGTCACCCTCACAGTAAAAAAGTGTTTCCTGACAGGGAAACCCCTGTCTTTCACTTTGTGCTCATTGCCTCTTGTCCTGTCACTGGGCATCAGTTGAAAATACTCTGGCTCCATCTTCCTTGCACCTCCCTTCAGGTATTTGTGCACACTTCTGAGATCCCTGCTGAGCCTCCTCTTCTACAGGCTGAACAGTTCCAGCTGTCTCAGCCTTTCCTCATATGAAGATGCTCTGGTCCCTTTTTTGCTTTACTGTCCCTTTACTGGATTATCTCCAGTAGCTCTATGTTTCCCTTGTACTGGGGAGCCCAAACTGGACACAATACTGCAGGTGTGGCATCACCAATATTGAGCAAAGGTGAAGGGCCACCTCCCTTGGCTTGGTGACAGTACATTGTGCAATGCAGCCTGGGATACCATTAGCCTTCTTTGTTGAGAGGCAAATTGCTGGGTCATGGTCAACCTGGTCTCTCTGAAGTCAGCTGGCACCCTCTCTTTTTAATGGCAAATATCTACTCTGTGGGTATTAGACAAAATTGAGAATTCCAGCTGAATTCCAGTGGCCATGCCTGTCCAGTTGTGCCTCTGAGGAAACTGTCCTCTGATTCTGAGTTGGTTTTGGTCTGCTCTGGAAGAGGAAGAAGCTTTGACCCTGCATCTGCATGGCCTCTTTGGGAGTCTCACACCTTTGATCTGTCTTCGCATCAGTTGATTTACCACAGGTTTTTTATGTATATATCTATATGTTTATCTATATAGAGATGAGTATCTCTCACTTTTAAGTGAAGCTAATAAAAATCCACTTGTGAATAGGATCATAAGATGTGTAGTTTACATGTATCTCAGTGGCACCTGAGTCCATGAATAGAATTCCGTCTTGTTACAAGAAAGCAAAATATAAATAACAGTAAGGTGCTGTGTCAGCTGTTTGAGCTGTGGTGCAGGGCATAGAACTATGTTGCCTGATTTTTTTTATTAATTCTTCATTATTTTTTCAATCTCTCACAATAGAAGTGGCTGCTTCCAACAGCAAGAACAAAACAAAATACGAGCAGTGTAATAAATAAAACCAGGTTTCATAAAATTCACAACACACAATTTTATTATTGTCTTCTGATGTGCAGTTCCTAGAATCAACTTGGTGAAGGCAAACCAAAGTTATGAGCTCCTTGAACAGTCCTTTTAAAATTCTGCTCTATACTCATGCTCTGCAGAGCCAACAAGAGCTGTATGCAAACAGTTTTGCTGAAGGCACAAGAATGTTTCATCATTAAGGAACACGACCCTTCTCTCTGTGCAGAAAATTAAAAGCATATGCCCCTTGATATTGTGGAGTGTTATTGTGACCTTTCCAGTGGGTTGCTCCTCAGTATTTGGGATGTTGCCCCCTGACACAGTTTGATACTAAAATGTTACGTGGTCATTAATTGTATCTACTGACACAGCAGAAATAGTCCTCAGTTATGTTATTTTTTTTTAAATGATGTTTTTTTTTTCAATATTTTAAATCCAAATCGTACACAAGGAAAGTTCAATTACTGTGAAATGCTTTGTTGAACACTCTTTCTCTGTGGTCCTTCTGTTCCACCCTTGTTTCATGACAGGTTGGGTGAAACCACTCTAAGTGAGCTCCTTGGTAGTTATTTTATACCTTGTGAATAACAGGATCTCTCTCTCTTGTTTAGTGATGCATGATTTCTGTCCTGTTTCCTCACTAAGTGCTTATTGCTTGCATAACAGGACATTGTCTTTTCCAACCTAAACAATTCTATGATTCTATGACTGTGTTTTAAAGTAGCATGCAAAGAACGGAAGAACCCATCTCCAGTATCAGTCACTGTATGGCTAACATTTTAAAAGCGTAGTTATTCCCATACAGAAGGTCGAACATTGAAAAATATTAGCAGAATACAGTTTTTTCCTTAAAACCAATGCTTTTGAGATTTGTGGGTTGGTAATTTGTGACCTTCAGATTTTTTTAATCTTATTTTAAATGATGTCACGTTTCAGTTTTACCTTGTCAAGTCCAATTCCAGCAAAGCACTTAAAGACAGAATTTATGTTGGGGAGCAATCCCATATAATGCCACTTGGAATTATTCATTTTAAAAACAATTGAAAGAGCTTTGCTGGACACAGATCTTGTATTTCAGTCTCAGTTTCCAATACTTCAGAAGTATATTCTGTATGTACAGTTTTGATTTTCTGATTTTCTTTTTCTTTACAGGTAACCCGATAGCTAAAGACAAATCAAGTCAGTCTCAAGGCTGATAACATTAAGTACAACACACAGGAATTTCATGCCTCCAGGCAATCATTGAAGTGAAATTTTATACTGCTGGGGTGTATCCTTCAGAATCAATTGTTTCAATGAGAACCTGCCTTGTAATCAGCAGCAGCCTTGAGATCAAAACTACTGGGAAGTTATTCTGAACTTCTGTGTCACAAAGATTTCAACTGATTGAACTGTGTACACTTGTAAAATTGCACTTGCTGAGGAATTTGCAGCTGTAATCACAAGAGTTGATACTTAAAATGTGCAGAAAAACAGCAAACTTTTGGATTCTCCATTTCAGACCAGTGGCTTTTCATCTTGGTGAAGTCAACCTCTAAAATGTATTGGTTCCTTCTCTCTAAAATGATCCCTGGTCCACATTCAGATCACTGATGGGACTGCACACTGCTTTTAATTGAATTTCTGTTGCAGAAATTGTCCTCTGGCATGGCACAGTTTTAGACATTTTTATTTGTATTCTAATCTTGGAGCTCTCAAAGTTAACATATTTCAACATCTTGAAGTTGCTTTTGTTATAGGAATGGAAATATATATCCATTGTTAATAATTATTGTTGACAAGTAATGGTTATCTGAATACATCAGTCATATTAGAATGTATAGTCAGGTTGACATGTTTCCCTAAGGCTAACCAACTACTGCAGCTCTTTGGCGATTAAAAAAGTGGTGGTCAAAACTCAATTACCACTTCCATTATAAGGCATTTTAAAACTTTAAAATATACATTTTGTTTAGTTTGAAGGAGATGAGTGTTCCTGATATGTACTTTACTTTCCCAATCTTTAGTTCATTGAAATTCATGGTGAGCATTCAATGGCAGTATTTCATCCCTTTTTATAAAGGCAGGCAGGGATGTAAATGAGTTTTGCAATTATGAAATTGGATGGTAATCATTCAGAATTTTGAGGGTGTTTTTTATTAAAAAATAAATCTCTTGCTTGAACCTAAGTACTGTTGGATGCTTATGTAGATGTCTGCTCAGCCTCTTTGCTATAAAGGAAAAAGTCCTAGTGCCCTCTCGGATTTACAGTTTGTGGGTATTTTGCTTGCTTACAGTCATCCAAATCATATCTGATCCTTGCCAAAATCACATTTACTGTTTTTATTTTTGCTTCAGTAGCAATTTTTGAACTTAGTGATATGCCGTTACAAGAAAAAAAAAAAAATCCTCAATATTTAAAGGCCTTAAACATCTATGAGCTTTTTTCTAGGTTATTACAGAATGTATAATTTTATACTCCATTTAATGTATATTGTACCATCTGTAATATTGATACAACAGAAATGTGGCAATTACATCTAGTGGCACTGCATAAGCATGCTGACTGGAGAGGGTGAGGGAATTCTGACTGTATGCTTTGGTGCATTGAAACGAAAACAGCACACACTTAATGGCAGTCAAGAATACACAGGGTGAGCTTATTTAGAAGTCCTGTGTGTTTACCAGACTCTCAGAAAAAGAGGGAAATGCTTTTATCATCACAAGCCATTGACATGGCTAAGTAGTTATATATTAAGTTCCATGATGGATGAACACCCTGGAGTGCTCTGCCTATCACAGTAGCTCCTGCTGTTCCAAAACCATTTCATTACTTCTGCTGTATTATTGCACAGGAGAGCTTAAATAAAATAAATGACTGTTGGGAATAAAATTGAGAAGTATATTCTATCATTCTGCTGAGAAATAATAAAAAAATTTGGCAGGGAAAGATATTTTTCTGATTAAAATTTAATTAGGATAAACTAGCAGCAAGTAGTTAATCTCGGTATTTTAGGATGGACTAATACTGTATGGATTTGTGCTAACAGTGCAGCACAGAAGGCAGTGTCTTAAAGAGATTGTCAGGGACAGTGAAAAGTGTAAATGTGCTGTTTTGTAAAATCTGAATATAGCCTCTCTTTGGTCAAAAACTACATCATGCTTCTTAATATTTGTTTTCTTTGTTTCTTTGTTCTTAAACCAACAATGAAAATACTGTATAATATACAAGTGTAACACGTGCATATCAATAAGTGAAAATAAATGGATTTTCAAATATACTAAATAGATTATCTGAAGTAGATTAATGTTGTGAATATTCATAGAAAAATGAATAAAATTGTAATATAAAATAGGTTTTTTCCTATGGATGTGCACTTTGGAGATCTATTCTGTTTACCCATGGAAAAAATATTCTTTTTCAGTGCATAAGAATCTCAAGGGTTATCTTAATTTTGTATTTCTTCAGTAAAGCTGGGAATATATCCTACCACTTTGAAAGGTCCTTTTCCAAAGGAAACGGATATCTAGCACCACTGTTCTAGCATTGTCATGGGATATTCTGGTGGGCTCACTGCTGCTTTCAGGTCAGACTGAACAGAAGTGGATTTTTTATTTTTTTTCCCCACAAAATGGCAATCCCAAAAAATTCTCATTTAGATTATTTCTGTAGCAACAGAATAGGGTAAGCATTCCTGAAAAAGTTACGTTTCAGATTAATTTGTTGAACTGTTTAAAAGCAGAAAAAGACCCAGCAAGCTATATCAACAGTGAATTCTGCTTGTGCATCTTGAAGCAAGCTGTGAACTATAGTTCTGCTGTCCATAGTGTCTGTTTTAGTGCTGCCTTTGCAAATGGAGTCTTGGTGGCTAGATCAGCTGTGGGCATTCATGTTATAGGCATGTGGGATGAACACTGCTTCGATTACTCCTTTATACCTTATTATAATAGTACTATACTACTTCCCAGCTTATTTGATATATCCAGTTCCTCTGATTACAAAGATGATCAGGCATTGTGGTCAGAGTGAAAACCATCTTAATCTTTGATTTCAGCAGTCAACAAGAACCCTGAACTGTAGGAGAACATGGGTTCCTATTCTGTAGTTCGATGTGGCAATGCATTGACATGGAAAGAAAATCATGGCTTTATTCAGACCTTTCAAATATATTGGATGAGTCAAAAAAACATAACAGAAACCCTGATATTAATCTTAGGGAAAAAAAAAAAATCCAAATCAGAACTAGTAAATCTAAAATTTAGCTTAAAAAACATTTAAGAAAGTATCTTGGTTATATCTGGCTTATTGATCATAACTAAGTGCTCACCCTTGAAGAGCACTGCTGTGGATGCCACTGTTACTAACTTTAAATCCACCTATTATTCTATATGCTTTCAATCTTCTTATTTATCCTGCATCTTTTAAAACATGGCCCCTTCAGCTTTGTTCAGTCCTTCACCAAGCCAGTGCAGCTGATACATGCTTTAAAACTGGAGACTAAGTGCATCAGATAAATTTGTTTTGAAACTAAAAATCTACTATAAGGCATGTTATTTTGTTAGGTTTCATAAAAATATATGCTGGTGTTTTTTGCTCATTATAATTGTATAGCTGGCTTTCCTAGTTTCCAGGTAATGAATGGATGTCTATAACAACAAAACAGGAAGATGTGATTGGCATCCTTTTCTGCTGATTTACTGCCTCCTCCTTCGTGCCTTGAATTTCATACATCTGTTGCTAACCAAGATACTGGCAAGAAAAAGGAGTGCAATTTTGGCTTGTAAGAGAAATGTTGCCTTATTCTCTAGTTTCTTTTTACCAATGGTTGGGTCTATACCAAATATGTCACACTTAATCTGATGGCATTAAATGATTTCTCATGGTTTCAGTGGTTTATTAAATTGAATAATAAGAATTACTTAATCACTTTGTTAGTCTTTATAATATGATTTATACCCTGAGACACTTTTCTATTTATTCTTTCATAAAATGAGGAAAGATTTCCAAAAAGCATTTTTATCTTGTTTCCTTAAGAGCTTACGTAACTTTCTGATACTACTTTACAGTCAGTCATTGCAAATGACACAGCAAAAATGTCTTCCATGGCTGGTTTTCATTTTCTGTATTCATCTGCCCTACTTGCGTAGCAATTGCAAGAGGTAGTACATGAAAGGGCTGAGTTTCTCACAACTTTGTTTTCGCAGGTGATGACAAGCGTTGCCAACATCCAAATGTTGCTGATCCAAAATTAACTTAAGATCACCCAGCAGGAGGACCACTGATGGTGGCAGGTGGAAACTGTTGCATAAGAGAATGGCTGTTCTTTGATTGCTGCTAGTGGGATGCCAGGCTAGGCAAAACCACTGCAGTATGGTTTCACTAGCAGAGAATTGTTCAGCCTTATGTCTTTGTGTATAGATCTGATATCTAGAACTCTTGAAATGTACACCATATCTCCATATAAAGGAGTTTTTCTTAGCCTGTTTCTCTCTTTATTCTGCATCCTTTGCCAATATTTGGGTGTAGAGAATATAATCCTTCTTCTTACTGACTTAGAGTTTGGGTGTCTGTTTTTGTTCTTTTTACTTTTCTTTGGTAATTTTCTCTTTCCCTGGGATCCACTCAGTTCTCATGAAACTTCAATAGTGATGATAAAAGTTTCTTAATAAATAGTGGCTGAACACAGGCTCTTTGTAGTTCTTGGAGAGAAGAGAGACATGATGTGTCTATCATTTTCTCTTAAAATGGTTTCAATCTTAAACTGTTTCAGTCTTAATAGAAGCATTTTTTTCCTAACTACAAATGGTCTGTGTTTCAATATGCTCTCTGATCATAAAGCTGATGAAATTGTCCTCTCCGTGTGGCAGATTACATCAGCAGAATTTACAAATGGAAGATGATGATTTTGCTAATGTCCACAGGCAGGTAGAAAGAATTCTGTCCCAGATGCTCTGACTAATGTTCATGGCAAAAGAAACTCAAAAACAATACCTCCATATGCTGTAATTGCTGGAATTATTTCTGAGGCATATTCCCTTGTCTTCCCTCATATGTAGAACTCATTAGATTCCTAGTGGGAGAACATATGGAGAGGAGAGATGATGGAAAACATTGTAAAACAGATTGTGTATTTAAATTTATATTATAAAAGACCTCTGTGCACAGGCAAACTTAGTGGAGAAAGTTCAAATTTTTCTTTCCACTTCATAAGGAAATCTACATTTATCTCAGTTATCTCAGTGCATTCAAAGACACTTACAGATGATGGGTTAAAGCCTGGATTTAGGGGTGCTAGTGGAAACTTTGCTGCTAATTTGAGATCTCATCTGTATTTCCTACATTATTTTTCCAAAATCAAGTTAAACTATAGCTGTGTAAGATCTTTTCACTAATAGACGTGGCAGAAGCCAAACTTCCACTCATAAAAATCTGTTTGCAGGATAAGGCTTGTGGTTGTGTTTGTGATTTCAGTGTCAACACAATGATGTTTATGAACACCTTGCTTGTGTTTCACAAAAGGAAGCGATAAAGTTTCTTGAATCCAGTTCAGCTGACTGATAGATGGGGATTGTATCAAGTGTAGAGCTCTTTTAATGACTACTGAATATTAAGAATGAATTCTTTATCCTTTCTTATAGTTCAGCAAAGCCCAAAATATTGTATGCTGACATTTGTGATACCTTTTTAATTACACTTATGACTCCTGCCTGTTTTATGATAAGTTTTTTCTCATTTTTATCTCAATACTGACCACGGAGCTGGTTTCAACAGAGAGCATTTGGTGTAGTATAAGGAGTCCCAACAGAAGAGGTGGGCACTAGCAGAAGTTGCACAGTGGACAGGTGAGAGGTAGGTAGACTGACGCCTGATAACACCATGAGTTTACTGCAAAGGCTGCTGAAATATGGCCTGTCAGCTAGAGAAACACTTCTGCAGGTACTGTTGCCCATCTCTCAAAGAAACAATTCTTATAGGTTATCTTTTATCCCATGCAGTTGAATCAAATGTCATTCCTAAATGAACGTTGGAAGAACACAGAGAAACAGTGTGGATGTCTATTAGAATGTGGCTCTGCAGGCCTTAAATTGTCATATATGTCCTCTGTATGTTTCCACTAGGTTGCCTTTCTAAGAGGAGACACAATGGCTGCTTAAGAAGCAATTTTAGTAGACATGTGTATTTGCCTGCAAATATCCCTGTCTAGAGCCAGCATGTAGTGTCCTGTCTAGAGAGAGCACCTCTAGAAATTCAGATCCAATCCTCCTCCATTAGTACTGAAGCTGGACTCTGTTACCATACTGCTCATCTAAGCCAGAGTTGCACAGGATGCTGCTGGCAAGCTGACCACTTGCTCTGCACCTTTCAGGGCAAAACAGTTGCTCTGACAAGCCTCAACAGGAAGCAAAACATGCTTCACTGTACGTGCTTTTGTCTTGATTAGATGACTCTAATTGTTCTATATGCTTTTTCTGACAGCTAAAGGATAAAAGTTTATTATTAGGTGAAATTTTAAAATTTATTATTTTACACCAGTCTGAACAATGCACTTATAAGATGTATTTTGCATCTTCTTATGTGTCTGTCCTGTTACAATTTATTCACTTATGCTATATATGTATTAGCCTGTCTGTCAGCTACAGGTGGCACCTTTAAAAATAGTGTCACTGGTTAGTGACTTGGTAGTCACTGCAGGAAAATGCCCTTTTGGTTATAAGTCTTTCATTTGCATGGTGTAGTTTTTTCATTCTGTCAGTACCAGCATTAGAAACTAGATGATAAAATAGTAAAAGAGTTTTGAAGATGTACAGATTTAATTACGCTCAGGCAAAGAGCTAGACCTTGCTCAGTGAAGGAAGTTATAGCTCCTGTGTGTAAGATGGTTTTCCATCATTCAAAATTTCCAGTCCTCTGCTTTGATTCAAATTTGATTATTCAGAAATTTGTGCAGTAGTAATATTAATATAAAAGATTAATAACTACTCAAAAGAAGGATCCTTAAGTATTGACGTATGCAATGCAGTGTCTGGGATATCTCAAATTCTGAGCTTTAACTGATGTTCCTAATGGATAAGGAAAGGAGCAAGTATTTTTCCCATTTTTATGTCCTTGGAAGGAAATACAGATATGGCAGAAGACTGGGAGCTAAAGTACTCACTGGACTTCTGTTAGTGATGTGTTTATTGCCCAAGTCTGCATATCTGACCTCACATTTTGTTAAAGCATGAAACATAGGACTTCAAACCAATCAATTTCTACAATTAGCAGTTCTGAAAGGAAACACAGAAGGAAGTTCAAGACAGTTTGTACCGGGGTTAGTTCCACTGCCTTTAGTGAAGCTATTCTTCAGTTGAGTCTGGTCCTAAGCATTCTAGCTAAATGATTTAGAAAATTAAGCTGTGAACACCTAGATGAAAGGATATATGAAAATTCAAGGACTTGCATAAGAATTAAATACAGGTGACAAAAAATTTGTATCTCCTTCACAGTTTCTCCAAATATCATATTGCTGTATAATTATGGGAATTATATGGTCCTGATCTCAACAAAGAAATACGTGAAATTCAGTCCTGCTCTTTGTGTTGGATAAAACAGATACAGCAGGCAATTTATGAAAGTTATTTATAGAATCATAGAATCATAAAATAGTTAGGGCTGGAAAAGACCTTAAGATCATTCAGTTCCAGCCCCCTTGCCATGGGCAAGGACACCTCCCACTAAACCATGTCACTCAAGGCTATGTCTAACCTGATCACCACCAGAGATGGAGCAGTCACAACTTCCCTGGGCAACCCATTCCAGTGCCTCACCACCCTTACAGGAACGAATTTCTTCCTCATATCCAATCTAAACTTCCCCTGTTTAAGTTTGAACCCATTACCCCTTGTCCTATCACTACAGT
>JAOEHY010051872.1:0-15052 GCA_025447955.1 Psilopsiagon aurifrons
CCTCCCCGGTCCCCCCGTTCCCCTCGTTCCCCCGGCAGCCGCGCGGGTTCGGAGGAGCAGGATCCCGGAGCTGCCCAGCTCTGTCCGGGTGCCCCCGGCGCCGGGCGGTGGAGGAGCGCGGTTCGGCGGTGCCGGCTGCCGCAGCCGTGGGTCTGTCCCCGTGGGAAAGACACGGGCTGCTCAGATTGTCGATTTTCCCGAGGGCAGAGAGCGGCCACGGGAATTCTGGGGTCGAATCCTCACCCTAGCGCACCTCGTCCCCATTCTGGGACCGGCGGGACTGCCAGCAGAGCCGCGCTTGGAGACCACGGCCCCAGCAAAGTGAATGGGGAATACGCGGTGATGCGCAGCCCGTCCCTGCTTCGCTGAGCTGCCCGGCCCTCAGCCGGGACCCCGGCAATGGGGAAGCCTGGCACAGCCCTGGAGGAAGGGTCCTGCCAGCTGCAGGGCATCTTCACTGAAGACGGAGGGGTGATGGGAGAGTGAAGGAAGGAGAGTGAGACAGAAACAGAAAGAAGAATTAAAAAAAAAAACAACAAAACGTTTTAAATGATGGCGAATACCCCCTCAGTGTTTGCTTTCCAGACTATTTTGCTATTCAGGAGCTTGAAAGGCATTTGACTCCCAAGCCCTCATACAGTAAGCATAGATTTCACATTATAAAATATAAATAACCCAGGTTTGCCACTTGGTGCAAGGCAGTGCAATCTCTGAAGTTTCTCTCTGTGGAGATCTGTTACAAACCGCTGGTAATACACAGCTTAATGAACCTGAACTTCAGAAGAGGCCCCGGTTCCCAGGTGCTCAGTCAGCAGGGGGGGAGGAGATGGGAAACACGGAAGAGCAGCTGCACACACTGCTCAACTTCCCCTCCTCTCTGCACACACCGAAGGACTCAGAGAGGCACTGCCGAGGCTCCACCAGGCAATGCCAGGGCTGCAGAGGTGCCAGGAGCCATCAGTGGTTTTGGAAGCCATCATCAACACCAGGAGCCATCACTAGCACTCTGACACATGGCACAGGAGGGACGCACTCACTGGTGCTCCTTTGCTGGTGCTGCCAGAGCAGGAGCATCAGCTCTCAGGGTAGCAACGAAAGATCTCCAAAGAGCTGCTTGTGTGTCTCTGGGGTCCAGCAGCCCCACAGAGGGAAGAGAAGCGAGCTCAGAAGGAAGTCGGGGCTTCCCATCATGGGGACAAACGAAGGCAAGGGTGTTGTGACAGAGCAAATAGACCCTGCTCAAGTGGCTGGGCTGGTGCTTGGGAACACTGCCATGCAAAGACCCCCTGTTGCTGCTGCTCCTGGTGCTCACATTATGCTCTCTGCTTGCTGGGGGGAGGAAGAGGGCTGGACATTCACCACCCTCCAGCACAAAGCCAGGACATGTGCCCTGCACACCCTCCAGCACAAAGCCAGGACATGGGCCCAGTGAGAGACTCCTCCTTTGGCCCTCACTGCATGGGACAGATCTGCACAGAAGCAGTGGAAGGATGAAGACATTGGAAGTGCTCTGGGGGAAAAAGAAGGAAGGACAAAGAGAAGGTGAAAAAGGCCATTTCCTGGTGCACTGCAACAGAAAACGGCCTTGTCTCTGTTTTTTTGTGTCGTTTGGGTTTTTATCCCCAGACCCTATTTTCCATTTCAAATTAGCCCTGACACTTTGGTTACATTTTAAAGACCAAACCCGACTTACTATTCAAAGAAAACTAACATCCAAGGAGAAGGAAGCCCCAGGTGCCATGGTGCCATCAGCCTCTGCCAGGCTGGAGGCAAGGGGTCCATAGGAGGACACTGGCCTCCTGTCACACCACTACCATGCTGCCAGCCAGCTCCAGGAGGGACATGCCTCTCAGGGCTCCTCTCCACAGCCTGGGGCCTCTCACTGAAGATCCTGGGATGGAGCAAAGCCCCTCGTCATGGCTAGTGAACATTACTGTTGAGCTGGGCCGGTGAAGAGTGCAGGGGAGCCGCAGCAGATTGGGGTGCCTTCATCTTTCCTTGCTCCTCCCAGCTCCCGGGCAGCAGCGCTGCTGGAGCAAACCCACTCTCCAGGATACTGCCAGGGGATTTCCAGCTCCTCCTGCCTGATCCCAGCTCAAAGTCCTCTTCGCGATGTTGTGAGAGCTCCCACCTGAGCAGCCCTTCTTTCCTTCCCTGCCACCCAAGCTCAGCCTCTGCCTGCGCTCCCCCCCCGGATTCACATTAAGCTCTCGCCCCTCCAGCCCTGAGAGGCTGGGAACATTGGGGAAGGCAGATGGGGAGAAGATCTGGAAGAGAAGACATCTTGAAGGAAGAAAGTAACAACCAGGAACACTGAGAAAGGGATGAGATGTGACAGAAAAGTTGGCCTGAGGGAAATAACGACAGCTAAAAAAAACCATCCAAAGGCTGCAATGAGAGAGAGGAAGAAAAGTGCCAATCTGAAGGAGAAATGGGGTTACATAGCATGCTCCTGCTGAGCCCCCAGCCTTGGCAGGGTGCTCCAGTGAGCCGGGGAGGAGAGGGCTGAGGAGACACAGACCTCCATTTGGGTTTCACAGTTAGGCCATGGGCCAGTGGCCTGACAGATATATCCTACAGGGACCAGGCTGGTGCCCGCAGAGCTCCGTGCCTGCCTGGCTGTGCATGCCTGGCAGCCCATTGCCTTGATTACATTTCTGTGTTTCCTTCCTGCCTTGAACACAGAAAGCCTCTTTGCCATTCATTTACCCAGGGACTTCATTGGTATTTAATAAACTCGATTAAGCAAGCGCCTTAATTTGCTTTCGTAATGAAAACATAATTGTTTCTGCAGTTAGAATGCAGGGACTCTCCACTGCAAGTGGCGGGTGCTAGGGAGCAGGATAATAAAACACAGAAGAGCTCAGAACTCAGGAAGTTATTTGTTCTTCCCCTCAGGAAATAAACATGTTATCACCTCGCCGGGACACTGGGAACTGGGAAAGGGCAGAGAGAAAAAGACACAACTTTGCAAGGTGCTACCATGGAGAAAGCAGGGCTATCCTCCTCCCCTCATCCTGGTCACTCATGGCACCTTGCCTTCACTCCCTCCCTGCAAAGCCATGCAACCACAGGGCCTGAGCAATTCCTCACATTCTTTCACCTTCAGATCAAGCGTCTCGTGTCAGATGCAACCCATGCTTTGTAGTCCCATGTAGGGATGCATGTGTGATAAACCAGGACACACTTCTGAGCCTTCCCAGGCACCAATGCACTCCAGTGCACGCACTCGCAAGCCAGGCTATGGATAATTTGTGATTCTGTACATGAATGTACGCACAGCCCTTAGCACTCAGCTGCCTCAGAAGGAGCTGTGCACATCAGCACACAGGAACGTGTCTTGAAACAGCCTTGGTGCAAATACATGGGGAAAAGAAGTTACTTTACAAACAGCAGATATAATGGCAAACCCCCAAACAGAGAAACAAATGATCATCTGCATGGGTTGTATGTCATATGATGTCTCTATAGAGACCCCACAGAAAAAAATTGCTCATTTAATACAGTTTATGTTGAGATATTTCTCATGGTTGATGATTTAGAAAATAATGACCACTGCCATCATGGTGAGCAGCCCAGAGCTCACTGTGACCATGAGGAGCTGGGGATGACCAGAGCACGTTGTGCTCTCTGAGGAAGACTAAGGGGAAGAAGGACCCTGCATTTGCATTGAATGGCAGCGTGACTTGGAAAAACAGGAGAGAAGAAGAAACAGATGGTCCCATTTTGTATGAAAAGGCAGAGAGGGAAGATGTAACTTGGGAATCTCCCCAGAACAAACCATCTGTGAGGTGTAAGGCCTGTGTTGCTGCTGGTATAGCAGGTAGCCAAAATACTCAAGCAGCAAAGGATGCTGTGCTTACTATGAAGCAGAACTGCATTTCATTATTGCCTTCCCTTTATTCAAGACGTTGAGGTCTCAGGTAGTATAAGCAAGAATTTAATCTTTTTTCTTTTTTATTTTTTTATTTTTTTTTTTTTACTGCCATAGTAGGTTTGTATTTTTCCTTATCCCAGTCTGATACTAATCGGCATCTCTGGGAATTCTTGTGATTCCCTCCCCCGATTTCAGGAACCCAAATAAACAAATGTTGTGGACAAATGCTTTAAAACATCAGAAATTAGGAACTGTTTGGAAACTTCACAAGCCTGGGGAGCTCTGTTTCCCACTGAAGCCTCAATGAGCCATATAGGAGCTGCTGGCATCTAGTGCTAAATGCTGCGGAACACATGGCCCCAGCACCCCCTTTTCCCATCAGGAGTGGCTGCAGAGGAAGTTCCCCTCCTCCCCAAGGCTTCAGAGAGCTGTCACAGGGCATTGGCTGCTGTGGGAAGCAAGGTGTGGGATGAGGCAAGTTCTTGGATTACCTTCTCCAGACAATTCCTATCTCTGGAGGTCTCATTCCCTCTATAAAGGATGCAGCAGCTTCCATCCTTTCTGTACCACATGATGGACCCAGCACCCCTCCAGGAGGGACCACCCTCTTTCCACTTCCACGTGCACCACAGCCAGCAATGCCCGCATCCCTGGCCATGCTGGACTACCAGCAGACCATCCAAGCCCCGTTCCAAGCTATTCCCATCTCATACAGGGAACTGTGCATGAGAGCAGGCCAGTGAGTGTCCGTCCTCCTGTCTGACCTTCCTGCTTCAGGCTTCACTGCTTCAAAGGCCTCCTCCCCGCAGATGGTTTCCAATGCTGACAGATAAACAGGGGCATGAATCTGGGCAGGGTCATGGTCTAATTGAGAGCCCACCCATGCACAGGAATGCAGGACACAGCGGAGGCAGAGGGAAGGGACCAGCTGATAACACACTGGCTTGCTTGCTGTGGGTAATGCCCAGCTATTGGACGTCACCACTGTTCATTAATCAAGCTGTTAATCAGACAAGCCCCAGCACTCATTTGGCTGGGGGAGATGCCCTAGTGCTGCTACACCAGGCTGCTGCCAGCCCCCCACACCTCTGCAGACTCCAGCAGGATAAAGCTGCAAAGACACAGTAAAGGCAGGGATATTCTGGGTTTTGGTTGTTTTTGGTTTTTTGTTTTGGTTTTTTGTGGTTTTTTGTTTTGTTTTGTTTTTGCAGGGGATGGGCAGGAGAAAGAATGGAAAAAGGCTAAAAAATGAGAGACCTCCCCTATAAATCACTAATATTAGAACAGCATGAAAGGGCTGGGGTCTTCAGACACAAATAAGCCCTGGGTGGGAGTGCAGGAGGCATTGCTGGCCCAGCCATTCAACTCAGCAAATATACATCAGGTCTTCCTGACACATCGTTATGAGCTTTCCTACGCTGAATTGCACAGGGATAAACTTGGGGCTGGGAGAAAAACCGCAAAGATTATTGTCAGCCCTAGCACTGCCACGCGCTGTGCTTTTCCTCCTTCCCCCCCCTCCGCCTTTTTCAACTGGGAACACAAAGGAAATTCATGGCATTTCTACGGCTAATACCACAGGAAGCGTTGGTGGGCTTGAAAGAGGAGAAAGAATTAGAGGGCTCATCCAGACACTAGGATGTGGGGGGTGAAGGCGAGCAGAGGGGGAGCAGAGAAGGAGGGTGTAAGAGGAGGCTGAGAGCAGCTGATCTCAGTAAAATGATAGTTTGATGCATCGGTCCGGGGAAAAAAAAGAAACTTCAATAAAGCAAATTGAATTTAAATCCTTCAGTAAAGTCGGTTCCCAGCGAGCAAGCACGAGGAATGGGTGGTTTATGTTACACTTGTACGACCATGCGGCCTCTCGCTGCAGCTTGCTAACGAGGGCACGGGGGGGCTGGTGCTGCTGCCTGAAGCTGCTGATGCTGAGGGGCATTGGGGGACCATGCAGCACCCCACTTCACACCCACCCTCTGAAAAGCACATGTTCCCCCTTCGTCTTCCTCACACATCAGAGGAATCCCAAAATCACTGCCATTCAGTCAACCCTTCTCCTTTGCTCCTGCATCTGCTGCCAAAATCCCCAGAACTCTAGGTCTCCCCAGCCTCATTTCAGTTCATGCCCAGTCCTGGATGCCCTGGGCCCTTTGGCAAGCAGCCCCTTGCAGTAGGTCAGCTCTTGCCCTGGCTGGCTTTGTTGATTTCAATGGAGCAACTCTCCCTCCTAGCACAGGAAAAATAAAGCCAACCCTTGTGAATGGGCAGTGGGCTAGGGGTCTCTGGTGCCCACTCCAGTGCCATCTCTTCCTTGCAGGTCTCTGTGGGGCACTGGTGCCATTCCCTGCATGGGCTGCCCAACTCTATGATGATCTGTGGAGGCCAATGGACTAGAGGTGAATCCACCACACTTGTTTTCACTTGCAAGAGTTTGCTGTCAGGTCTTCACAGAGGTGAAAGCCTCCCGCATCAACTCCCCTGCTGCCAAGTTAACTACCCATAACATTACAGATACAATCAGCTATAAAGCCTAAAAATAGCCCAAAGCAATTGTCAGCAGTGTAAATAAAGATTGGTGAGTGTTGTGGAGCAGGGATAAATACAGAAGATTCATGGTTCATCTCTCTCACATGGGCAGATGATTGTGCCTACGGGGGGGGGGTTTCTAGGAGCATCTGCGACTTTGGCAGTGAGCTGGATAGAGACCAGGGCTCTACCTACCCCTGGGAAGGCATGAGGTGGCATTTCTACAGCAAATCACAGTTTCAGTGAATAACCAGGCAATTCTTGTAAGTAACAGCTTATCTAAGAATGGCTCCCAATCCAGCCTGGGCCCCTGCAAATGCTAAGTAATCTCTGGCAGATAATTTCCCTTGCAGCCTCCAAGCACTTTCTGCAGGGAGTACTTCCCTGGACAGCAGGGTGAGAGCGTGCAGCTTAAGCTCCTTGTAGGAAAGATTAGAGACCTGAGTCAGTACTGCCCTGAGCGTATTGCCCTGGCGAGGGTTTGGTTTCTATTCCACGGCCACTTGCTGCAATTTCCCATTTAATGAGGCAAATTGGCCTGCTGTCACGGCACCTCCTGCCCAGTGCTGGAGGAATGGGAGCAGATCCGGCTGCATGCAGCCTTTTGCACTTGAACCTGCCTGAAACAGGAGAGTGTGGGCAGTGGGTCAGCTGCAGGAGGGAGGAGGATGGCTCTGCAGATCCATGGGAGAAGGCAGCTGTAAGCACTGTTGGTGAAGGGTCTCTTTCACCATGCTGGCAGCATCCATGTTTTGGGGTGCAAGAGGGCCCTCCATATCCTTTGAAGCCAGTCCCCAATAGCAAGCACACATACTCTCTCTGGGGCCACTGGAGCTGCTGGTTTGTTGTGGCGCAAGGAGAAATCTGGAAGCTATTGCACCGGTGTGCCTCTCCAGCGGGAATGCCGTGCCCAGTTCATTTCCTTTAAGGAAACACAACTCGAGGGGATAATTAGAGCTTCTTTGCGTACACAATCCTATATTGTTTATCCAGCACAAATTAAAAAACATGGTCCTCAGGAACACAGAGGTGGGGAGATAAAGATGCAATTGGCTCCCAGACGGGTTTCATTACTGCCCTGACACACAGGGCCCCTGAAACCGCTTTGTTTTTCAGGACAATGGCAGGAAAACTGGGACCTTCAGAGCATGAGCAGGCTCCAGAGGTACATCCGGGGTGCTGTAAATAAATACGTGATGGAAACTTGAATGAGTCGTTGCCCCAGCATCCAACTCTCTCCCATGCTTTTGGGCCTTGTATTCACACATTTGGGTCTTGGGTGTACACCAACCATGTGAAAGCCTTGCTGGAGATGAGAAAACTCTGAGGACTGAGCTTGGGATGTGCTGAGAGCCAGGCAGACAAGGTGTGATGTGGTCACCCCTCTGCTCTCAGGCAGGCAGGAGCAGAGGGTACTTGCTGGGCTGCTGGTTTTTCCAGCACCAGAAGCTAATGGGAAGCTTCAATGGATCCTGAGACATGGAGGGAAGTGAAGGGGAAATGCAGAAAAGCCATGAAGCCCCATCCTTTGAACCCTTGGAGCCAAAGCCACAGCTTGATTAGAGCAGGTCTCGCTTCATCACTTTGCTGCAAGCAGGCTGAGGGAGGAAAAATGCTATCTGAGGTCTCACTTGAAAGAGCTTTTACAAGCAATGGTATTCTATTGCAAGCAGTCTACTAACAGAATGATTTCTGTGTTTATCTGCAGTGGATGGGTAGAGGTTTGGAGCGGGGCTGCCCTCTGCATTCAGAGCAGCACAGGGCATGTCCCTTGGATCTGGTCCTGCCACCAGACCTGGGCAAACTCTCGGGGTACAGCCACCCAGCACCCCACTGCTCACACTGGGGAAAGTTCTTCACCCTTGCTTGACATCTGCTCTTACAAGATCCATTCTGGAGGAATACATGCTGGGTTTGAACACTTTGTCCTGCAGTAAAATAATGGGAGTGAGAGACAGAAACATCTGGGGACACAAGGGAAGATGCCGGCAGCATTCCCTGGTCCCCATGGACCTTGTTGTGGAACTCAGAGGAATCTGCCTCAGGGATCTAGGAAGTGGGTGTGGATGCTGCCTGATTGCAGGGCACGGGGCCCTTGCCCCAAATCCAAGAGCACATGGCAGTGGTGGCATCCTGTTTTAATCACCCCTCCTCTCCACTCCCTCAAAGCTGGAGCTTATTATCAGCAATGCTGTTTGTTTGTTTTATTAATCAACACCAAGAGGCCCCATCTGGGCTTGTACTGCTCAGCCTTGCTCTTCCAAGCTCCATCTTGGTCTCTGACAGCACGTAATTCGAAGTAAATTTTCCAGTGTGGTTTCTGTGGCCTGGGAATGTATTTCAGGATCCTCCTTTGGAGACCTCGATCAAAACTCTTCCATTACCCTCTTTGCTCTCCACTGCTTCTCACCCCGCACTGCCTGCAACCACACCAATCCCCCCTGGGTGTTCTTCATGCACCATCCCCTTCCTAACATCTCCTGGGACTGTGTTGCTGGGTGGAGGAAGATGGAGAACCCTCACAGGGGACACTGAGCATCCCTGGCTGCATTTAGGATGAGCACCTGCAGAAGGTGCCAGCTGGAGCCGGGCTGCTGCTCGTCTTTTTCAGCAGCCCTTGTTTCAATGAGGTGAAAAAAGGCTTCTTTGGACCACAACACAAAACCTGCATCTCACCTCCCCCAGTGATTCATTTATCAACATTACCTATGGATCAGAACAATACCAGGAGCAGCAGCTGGGTACCAGCAAACCTCACAGCAGTTGTCACAGAGATCTCCTGTAGGTACCAGTGGGGAAACTACTTCTTAGGCTGTTCCAGTGAGGATTTTGCTGCCTTCCCTGTGGCACACCAGGCCCATCTGAACTCTGTCAAAAAGACAACAGAGACAAACCAGAAAACAATGTGCTGCAGTGGAAGAATAGCAGCCAAAGCAGACATCTTCAGCAGGGGACATGCGCTGTGCAGGCAGAGACACTGGCAGGGACTCCTCTCTCCTGGGAAGTTGTCACACTGGCAGTTGAGAGTAGATGTGACAAGAAGCCAAAGTAAAGCTGGAACTGGCATTTGCCACCATAAGTCAGCAGTGAGGAGAAGCTGTAATGCTCCAATCTGCAGCCTCCCCTTTCTACCCCCATAACACCTTCTGCCTTTTGCTGGCACAAATGTTTTTTGTAGCCAAGTGACAAACATATATGGCTGAGAAAAGCCACGTTTTACACAAAAGCCATCACTGCTTCTTTTGCCTGGTTCCTGCTGGCTCCAGACATGCACTGAGCAGCGGACCGGTCCTCCCATCCATACAGTCCTGCTCTCCTCTACATGTGGGGAGGAAAAGAAACGCCAATGAAATCTATCAGGTGAGAAAACCTTTTTTGAGGATGAGAATGGAAAGAAAAGGCTTTTCTCAGCCTCTCTCCACACACATATCCAAGGGAGCATCTGTCCTGCTCCATATGATTCAGTGAGTGTGATGGGAAAAGCAAACACACCACAAGAAAGAGGGAAAGCAGTTGGTGTGTTCAGCATTCCTCCCTTCCTAATAACTTTGGGAGGACATGGGACTAAAGGGACATGGGACTATAGGTCTGGCCCCTAACTCAGGCTCGGTGGTAACCGCCAGTGACCATGATAATGATGTCCTCCAGACCAGGGACAGTTCTGCCCTGACCCTGAAAGCAGTGCTCCTACCAGGTGAAGAAGAGGATGAAACTCGCCACAGGGGCATCAGAGACCTCAGCATGCCTTTCCATTCCATCCTAAGGCTCCTACAGCTTGGCTCCCCCTTCCTGCTCTCTGAGCTCAGGGAACATGTGTCTAGCAGATTTTTATTAGCTGTGTAGCCTTCCCTTGCTTGCTTTCCATCTCTCTTTTTTTTTTTTTTTCTTCTCCCTGCTTGACAGAATTTAGATTAGACAAAACATGAGATCATTTCTGCCTGCAAAAGGAGGAAACAGAAGAAGAAACTGCCTCCCGCTCCCTCACTCCCTTCCTACTACACCTCACCAACTCCACCTACTCCAGCCCCATCCCTCTACCCCAAGTAGCAGCTTTCTGGCTTCCTGGACATGAAGAAGACGCGTTGCTGACCTGCTGCTCACCACCACCCCATACTCAGACCATCCCTCCCCCCATGCCTTGGCTTCATGTTCCACCATGCATGGAGCCAGCACAGCCAGCCAGGCTGCCAGCGTCTTCTCAGGGATGATGTTTGGCCAGAGCAGAGGCGGTAATACCTCAGGGACTGGTGGTTTTAGGCAACACTGCACCATGATGCTGCCAGCTGAGGTTTCACTGTCCTTGCTTGTGCCTTTCCACTTCAAAGAGTGGTAGCTCCAGTGAAGTGGGAGCAAGAGCCAAACTAGGGCATGCTGGACCAGGGTTTGCAGCAGCAAAATCCCTTGGTGCTCATGAGGTGAAGGTGGGAGCCCATCTGGAGGGTCTTCCACTTGAGACAGTCCCTGCCCTCAATGAGCTTCTCCCCTTCCCCAGGAAAAACCATAGGGAGGGAGCACTGCTGTGGCTTTGGGTTTCCTCCTCACTGCTGCTTCCCAGTCCATGGAGGAATCTGCAGATAGTTTTATGGACACCTGGAGGAGCTGGAAAAATTATCCAGCATCTCCCAGGGACTTGCAGAAATGGAGCAAGGTGTGAGAGAGGAGGAGGAAGGCAGCTCTGTAGCCATGAGCCATGCAGGCATCTGGGATGTGGGAGGATTTTCCCCAGTTCCCTGGTTTCCAGAGGAACTTGCCTCTAGGTAGAGGAGGAGGTCCCAGGCTCCACTTATCATCAGAGCCCAAATACTTGGGAATACTGATGTCATGGTATGGATAAGCCATCTCCATCTCTGTGAGCCCTTGTGGTTTCCCCAGGTGGGTCCTCCCCATGCCTCTAGACCCAGGGCAGCACCACCTCTTTATACCCTTTTCCTTCCTTTTTTAACCACTGCATGCCCTGCTGCCTCCAGAGCAGCACAGGAAGGTGCCATTTCCTTTAACTGAGAAAATACCTATTCCAGCTTGCAAATGCATCCAGCAGCTGAGGCTGGTGTGCTGCTGCTCCCAACAGCTTTACCCTGCTAGGCTCAGGAGGGGTATCCTCTTGCAGCCAACAAGGCTGTAACATCTCATCTTGAGTCCCTAATAAAGACAGGACAATGGCCACATTCTCTCTTCAGCAGCACCAGGAGCTCTTTGCAGCATTAAGCAACACGATGGGGAACCACGGGTTGGCAAGGCTGTGCCAGTCGGATTTGGGTATTGAGAGATCCCGTTCTTGGCAAGCCAGGCATCTGCTTGGTTTGTGCCATGATGTTGGGGCTCAGCTAGGATGAGCCAAAGCTGAGACACAGCCACTGTGCTGGGGATGCCAAGAGGAGCCAAGGAGCGAGAGGAGGAACATCACAGGTGTGCAAGGACATCAACTGTGTGCTCCAGCCTCAAAGGATCTGTTATTGTCCTTTTCCAGTGCTGTTTGTGGTCTGGAGAGCACACACATGTGCTCCCTCACACACACTTGCATTGTCTAAGCCTTTGGGTAACCGGGAGAAGCATGCTTGCATCCTTGGGCACAGCAAAAGATGCATCTGTGTATCTCCCAGACTCTTTTGTTTCTCATCCATTTCCTTTCCTCTTCCTGAACTTCCTCTTGGACAGGACACCTGTATGACTAACTGAAATTTAATGAAGACAATTGAATAAATAAACACCAGCCCAGACTGCAGCACTGACATCAGACCATAACACAACTGAGCCTCCCAATCACCGGGCAATGGCCAGGCCAGCTCTCAGGACATCTCTGAATGCTGTGCCTACTCCAGAAAAGAGGAAAGTGCTGCAGGATCATTAATTGAGAAGCTCAGAAATGTAAGAGCCCTGAAGTTCACTGAGACACATTTGACTCACTTGTGGGTCCTATTTCCAGCACAGATGACCTCTGAAAGAGGAAATCCAAACGTTGGCCTTGCCTGCAATAACACTCCTGAGGAAGCAGGGAGGCCTTGGTTTGGGTTAAATCATTTTATTCAATAACACCACGATGACAACGTGAGAGTTGAGAAGTCAAGGCTAACCTAAAAACAATTTCAAAGAAAACCTGCAGCTCATGAAATGGAGTAAGGATGATGGGGTTTCCCCTCTTGTTTTTTGGGTATTTTCGAGAACCCTTGCTCCTAGTTCTTGAATATGTTTTCCCCCTGTGGCCATGAGGATGTGTATAAATGAAAGCCTTAATTTCAAGCCCTTGCTTCACCTAGGACCTGGAGCTTTTAGAAACAAAGCAAAACCTGTGGAGTATCTGAAGACATTACATGAACACAGTTCTGAATGTTCTCTGGTTCTCATCCTTCTGTGCATCCAAGTGGCTCCATGTACCATTCATGAGGTAGCACATTAACCCTGGGCAAGTGAAGGCTGCACTAGACCTCTAACTCCCATCTCAAACCCCACACATGCTGATAAATACCCTCACCCCAAGGACGAAGCTGTCCCAAATCCCAGGGAGCAGTGGGAGGTGCAGCTTGGGAGGCACAGCTAGATGAGTTATGTCCCATCATGATCTCAGAGCTCGGAGAAATGCCAGGAGACTGGTACATCACCTCACCAATATAGCAGAGTGAGCTGTTCACGGCAAGAGCAGAACATCTTGAATCCTGAAGTTTCCAACATGCTCCAGTTCTTCGGAAGCCCAGCAAAATGTCACCCGCCCTCTTGCAATGTGGTGGGATCTTGCTGAACAGAAGCCAACCCTGGAAAAAGCTGGTAGATCTATCCCATAGCTGATCTTTGGGAGGACATTCCAGCACTGGTAGGTGTTTTGTGAAAAGGCAGCATGTGGTGACGTGTTGGCTCAGTGGAAAAAGAAAAGAAATCCCAGCAATTTGCAAAGCTGGAAGATCCTGCTGGAAAAAAAACATGGCACCCCACCAGAGTGCCCCCCCTCCACCATGAGACCATGGCCCGGCCTCCACCTGGCAGCAGGATCTTCCTATGGAGAGGCAGCATGGGAATACCTCTCACCAGCCTGACTGCCCTGGAATCACAGGTGAACACAGCCATGTGCAGAGAACAGAGAACACCCCAAGCTTTGTACTGGGGTATTTTATATTCTCCTTCCTCCTGGGCTCCTGTGCCTTGTCATGCGCTGCTGTAAGGAAAAGAGAAATGTCCCCTCCTACCCAAAACAGCACAACAAATCAGCCCTTTGTGGTGGCATGGTTCTGCAGCAACAGCCTTGAACCCAGTTACCCCACAGGCATCTCCTAGAGGCTTTGCTCCTTCATAGAGCCGCCTTGAAAACCATTTATTCCTGGTGGCTCATTTCCCTTTGCCCCATGTTTTTATGGCCCTGTGTCCATGTCCACACAAATGGCCCCACACTCCAGCCCCTCTGTTTTTTTTTTTTTTTGGGGGGGGTGGGGGGGAGGGCACATCTCGGGAAGTTGTGGCTCAGTGGCACAGAGGTCTCCTATTATAGCTTATTAGAGGGCTATTATAGCCTCACTCATTTAGAGGATTACTCATTTTTTAGGCCTTTCAGGAACTTTAATGAGTTGTTTTAAACACATGCAGCAGATGTGGCCTTGGGATGAGCTCCTTTGAAACCCTCCCTCCCCCAGACCATCCAGTGACAGTGAGCAAGAGCCAGGACCATGCTTGCTCTGAAGAGACAGGGCTGTGGGTCCTTCTGTGGTTGTCCTTCTCCTTAGCACACCCCATCATCCCCAGCCCACCTCTGCACCTACTGCTCCTGTTGCCGAACCAGACACCCCAAACCAGCCTGTCACTGACCCTCTGCTTTCAATCTCACTGTTTTTTCTGGATGGAGGATTCCAAGATGATGCAGAAGAGGGGAAAATCACAGGGAAAACAGAAAGGAAGGGGAGGATGGGTGTGTTGGGGCTGCTCAGGGTCTGCCTGTGGGACCTTCTGTTAAGACAAGAAACAAGTGTCTGCTGATGTGCCAGTATCAAGCACCCAGCACTGCTCCAGGAAAGCCAGGAAGACTCAAAACCAGCCAGGAGTTTGCTGTGCCAATTGGCTGATGATAGGTGCAAAAACCTCACATTTCTTCTTCACCCCACTTCTCTCCTTTCCCAGCCCCAGCCCTTCCCAAAGCCGCCACAAAGGATTGAGTTGTAGTTTGCTGAGCTAGTGGATGATGCAAGGCGCTTCCCTGTGAGAAAAGCAGCCTTGGAGAACACTCAGATACTCAGCCCAGGTCTTTGCCTCCTCCCAGAAGTCTCCTCAGAGTTCTTGTTCCTTTTTTCTCTTTTGGATATTCAACAGTGTATTTGTAAAACCTGGACCAAATTATAGCCCATTACCCAATCCAGCTTGTTCCAAATCCCCTGCATTACTGAAATCAATAAGGGGAAGCCAGCTCATAACACAGCTGGGACCATGAGCCAAGTGTGTCATTCCCAGCCCTGCTGCAGGTTCCCTCTCACACACAGGCTCACTCCTGCTCCCTTGTGCAATGCAGGATGGCACATTTCTGCCAACCCACAGTCTGGAGAAATCAGAATGGAGTTTAAGAATGGAAAAAAAAAAATGCAACGAGAGGGGAAAGGAAAAAGAAAAAGGAAACCAAAGGCTTTGGGTGCAGAGGAAATCTTCAGGCCGTGCTGGAATGTAGCTTCTAATTAGAACTTG
>JAOEHY010051873.1:0-19322 GCA_025447955.1 Psilopsiagon aurifrons
CTTCCTCATATCCAATCTAAACTTCCCCTGTTTAAGTTTGAACCCATTACTCCTTGTCCTATCACCACAGTTCCTAACGAAGAATCCCTCCCCAGCATCCCTTTAGACCCCCTTCAGATACTGGATTCTCAGCTGGATTCTGTCCAGGACTTTTCTTTCAAAATTTAGTTCACTACATCGATTTTCTTTTAGTATATTGCATGAACCATTAATTAATGTCACTGATCTTGTAGTTTGAATTCTTTAGCACCTGCAGCACCTTCGCTGGGAATCTTCATAGCAAAGTACTGCTACCCAAAGCATTCTAGTAAATTCTCTGATTCAGCACCTAGGTAGCATTTTTTACTCTTCAGAAAGTTCTCCTGTGGGGCAAAGCACCAATTATAAAAATGCAATCACAGCAGTTGCATAATATTAAAATAAAATTTATGCAGTAGCATATAATAGGAAATCAAACTATGAAACAATACGGTGTTCCTTTCTATATGGAAGAATAGGTTGATACTCCCGCAGGCTATGTTAAGTGCCACAGTCAGAAGAATTGTAAACGTTTGCAGGATTGGGCTGGTTTTGAGCAAGCCCTGGAATGAAGCCAGGGTGAATGTAAGATGAGTAACCATCCTGCTGATCTCTTTCAATTGAACTTGCTTTGGATTCTTTCACCAAGGGATATCAGTTCATTGTTTTAAAACAGAAAATTGGTATCTAGGTACTTGGAATCCAGGTCCTGCATTGCACTCAGATATAATGATGGTGGTACCAGCAGCAACTAAGTTGTTTAAAGCTTTCATCACACAAATTCTGCAATAGTTATATGAATAAGTATTAGAACTACTCACACAAAT
This sequence comes from Psilopsiagon aurifrons, assembly GCA_025447955.1. NCBI lineage: Eukaryota > Metazoa > Chordata > Aves > Psittaciformes > Psittacidae > Psilopsiagon > Psilopsiagon aurifrons. The sequence continues at coordinate 846 of JAOEHY010051873.1, forward strand.
CCTGTGGCAAATGAAGCTCATATCCTGAAGCCACTGAGGGTTTCTGGTCATTAAACAGTGGCCAAAAGTTGAATGGGTAGTCATATAAACCAAAAAAATATAAATGACACCCAAAGAATTATGTTAAAGTAGGTCTAGTGACATACTGAAATGTCTATGGTGTAGATATGAATAAATGGGGTTTTCACTACCGATTATCACTTCTGTATAGGAGCAACTTTTGCAACATTGGCAAAACAAATGTTAGTTTGAAGAGCAGAGCTTAAGACAGATTTAACAAAGATGCTACAGACACTGCTGTTGTCATTATGTTAACTTTTTGTGCAGATGGAGCAAGTGGTCCTAATAGCTGATTTGCCACAATTTGTCTGAAGAGTTCAGTTCCCAGCTGCAGCAGGGAAGGGCCACCCCTATGGAAAACCAAAGCCAATAGAGGCATGTCAGCATTTGTTAGCAGACAGTGTAATGGGTCATGAAATTGTATACATTATGGTTCAGACACACTTGAAACATTGTTTTGCACACTTTCAATTTAAACAGTTTTGCCTTCTTATTTTAGGCTGAATTCTATCATAGTTTCTGTTAACAAAACCGACTCAAATTTCCTGGTAAAGGCAAGGATCATTTTCCCAAACCTTATTCAGAGAGAAATGCTATACTGCACTGGCTGTGGCAGGGAGTTTGCTCCTTCGCACCATGGCTCTGTATTAAATATCGTGTTGCATATAAATTGACCTGATATCTTCTCATCACTGGGACTTGTATTACATTGTGTTATTTTGGCCTATCCTGAGGGTTTTAAGCAACTTGTGCTAGAGAAAAATGTCTCATATATTTTAACATATTCATAAGCAAGTCTGCTAGGATGGGTAGTGGTAAGGCTGCTTAAACACTGCTAAACTTACTTAGACTGCAGCACTTAAGAAGTGGAAAACATAAAAAAAGTATTAATTGAGAGAAATCAAATGAGGTAAAGATTGCTTTGTTTCTGTAGCTGATTTCAGTACTTAAATTATGTTTTATGTTTTAAATCTGGTATACCTTAGCTATAGGCTAGTCCCTCGCATGGTCCAGGAATTACAGCCAGTTGAATGCTAAGTAGATGATGTGGGCCAATACTAATAAGGATCTGTAGAATAGTTGCCTTATTACTGCTAGCCAAAGGGGAAAAAGAAGGATATTTCATGACTTGCTACTCTGCCTAGGGACACCAAATTTACATATGGCCTAAATCTGCTGATCAGAGCTAATCTCCATGTTCATTATAGCTTGAAGAAAGGTTTCATATTCAGGTTTTTCTGAAGTTTTTTCTAAACAAAAATAGGCTACATGGAAGTGGGAGGTTGGCAGGCCACAAGTGTGCGCTGCTGCCAAGAATTTTAATGGTTTAATGTTAAGAAGCGAGGATTTGTGCTGTAGTAAAACTTTGCAATTGTGTTCACAGATATTTGCTCAGTTTGTTTTCTTAAGTCTCCACTAAAGCGCACTTTTTTCCCAGACATATCCAACAGATCTTCAGAGTGCAAGAGATATGGGGACATGGCCGCTTCATAGTCTTGGCAGCAGACATGGTGGCTGTGATTACCACTGGATGTTGTTAAAGGCTCCTTAACTGTTTTCTGGCAGGATATGTCAGTTTTCAGTTGAGACTGTCATCATCTTCATTAGTGCATGGGAAGAAGGGGAACAAAGCTTCTCGGGGGTGGGGAATCCTTATTTTTCACCACCTTTGTTTTAGAGTTGTGCAAATTCATTTCCAGCTTGTGTGTTTCTTTCTTCATGATCCTGGGCCAAAGGCAGCTGTAAGTTAAAAGTAATGTGCCAGCTGATAATTATGCTTGATTTCCAGATCTGTGTGCTGTGTCCCCAGAATTCTAATTTTGAATTTGCTCTTATGCAGTAGCTAAATATTTAACATCTTTCTTAAGGATATGGTTGTTTTATAGTAAAAAGGTGATTTTTTTAAGAAATTAGAGTCCTGGTCAAAAAAAAAGCAAAAGAAAAATTTTGCAGTTAAAACCGGGAAAGAAGACTGGAAAAACATGTACCATAATTTTTTTCTGGGGGCAATAAAAAGCAAAAACTGGGAACATAAATATTCCCTTCTACTGTCTACTCATCACAGCTGTGGGGATATTATTACTTCAATGTTAGTGATGATGAGAGCTGATGGAGCGTTGACGTAGCCTCTTGTGGTTGCTGTGTTTGTAACATTCAAAACAAACTTCGTTTTGTGCCTTCTCTTTGATCCCTGTGTAGTATCTTTCCTTCCCTTTGCTGTAGCAAATCAGGGATGCCTTATGCCTACCAGAGCAGCATGTTTCCTCATCTCTCTGACCCTGCATTGCTTCTTTCATAGTTCTTGTTATGAACAGTTGCAAAGTGCTTCTGAGCTAAGAGAGCACAGGTTTAAATGTCTACAAGTCAGGAGCTGAAACAGTTTTGCCTTACAGCACTGTTGACCTCTTTTTCATCGCATATGTTGTGTATTTTCTAGTGTTAGACTGCAAAAAACAGAATATGTATTTATTTTAACTTCCTTTTTTTTTTTTTAATTTATTTCTTAAAGGGTACGAATTTTAGGTTTTTTTGGAAGTATGTGTACAAAATTTTTGCAAGTGAGCATCTTGGATATATTAAGTGGCTTTGAAAGTCTCAGCTTTGTGATGTGAATTAACCTTGACAGTACTATCTGTGACATGGGAAGAATTTTGCTGCCCATAAGCTGCCAAGCAATGTATATATGTGTCGGTAAATGGAACTTTTAGAAATACATTCTTGCTCACTTACATACATTCACAGCTTGTTTTGTGGTAAATCACCAGTGGTAATGGGTCCCAGGAAAGATGGTCTGAGATAGTGGTTCCTAATTTTTTGTGAGCATGCTGAGTCTCGCTATCTTTATACATACACTTTTAAGTGTATTGCCTGACTTTTCAGAGCAGTCCTGGGGACCAATGGTGTAGGATACAAAAGTTGTTACTACTACTTTTGATTTTTCAAGTTAATTTTAAAGAGCATAAACTCTTGCATTGCCAGAAATGACTGCCACAGTTGGCAATTGCAAGTTTCAATGGAGACATTTTCTCCAGGCTCTAAAAGGTGAATGATGATGCTTAGATTTATTCATCATGTACCTTGAATGCATACATATAATTGCATCTTAATTCAGAAATTACCACTGTGTGGCTGAAATTTAGTATGTATCATAGTTATATAAAGTGGCTTATGTTTTAATTTTTTTTTTTTTTTTTTTTAAAGATTGCTTGCAGAGCTGGGACCCATAACTGCATTTTCTGCATCAGTTTTTAAAATGCTTATGAAACATGAAAGTTACCACTTTATAGTTGCACAAATTCACTTTATATTTGGGATATTAACAGGGACAGTTGACAAAAATTACCTCAGCTCTGTGTAGGTTTACTAAAAAACAGTTAGGGAAATTTGCCCTAACTGGATTTTGGAGTATATTTTCTGTTAATGAGAAACTATTGACTATTTTTCATGTACATTACATAATGAGGTGCTATATGTTTGAGAGCAAACATTTGCTGGTGTAGATTATGAAGACATTTAGGAAGGAGTTTGTAAGTGATGTCAAGCTGTGACGTGTCATTTGGAATGACTAACTGTAAAGGGTGGTTTACTCCATTTAGAATCACAGAATAATGAAGGATGAAGGGCCTCTGGAGGTTTTCTGGTCCAACCGCTCCCTCAAAGCTGGGGTGACATTATAGTTAGATCATTATAAAGACTGTACATGGAAAACTTCAGGACACAGAAACAGTTTAAACATATTCTCTGAATAGTTTCTAAAATGCAAGTTGGCTTTAGATACAGCTTATTTAGATGGATTAAAGGCTGCACAAATGCTGGAAGGATCTTTACACTTATTATTGAAATTCTGAATGAATGTTTGATTTGACCATATTCGTGGGCTTCTTTGCTCATGAAAGTTAATGTTAACAGTTTGCTCCAGTTAATAGAGCTGGGAGGCAGATGCTTTTCATTGATGAAATCTGTCCTTCTGCCACATGTCAGCAAAGCCCCTATGCACTATTTAAACTTCAGTAGCAGTTTCCTTTTAAAAGATTAAATGAGCTCTGGAGTTCCTGCTTTACTGTGAGATGAAGCAACCATAGCCTCCTCCCTTTTGCTGTAAGATGGTTGTTATTTAGATATTACTAATTACTTCCTATTTAAATCATCTTGTAAATTCAGCACAGTGTCAGGAATCATGAATTTACAATCTATGATAGGAGAGAGAGCTGCAAGTTAATACATATTTTTCTTATAAATTTAGTTCTAGAAGCAAAAGAATAAAACCTTTCCACTTCTACAGCTTGCAGGAAAAAGCTTAAAAATATAACCCTAATTTGCCCAAGAGAATAATGAACTAAATTGATTTTGATACTCCTGCTTATAAATTCATTTTAATCATGTGGGCTTGAAGTCAAACTCTGTATACAGCAAGCTAAGTGTGATAAGTAAAAATGATGATTTCACGTAATAGGCAAATCATCAAGTGAACAGTGTGTGAGGCTTACTCGTGAAATTTCTTGGGTATTTTGGAGATTTCTTTATGTTCATAAGAAAACACAAGCAAACTTGTGAAACCTTTCAGGTGCTGCAGTTTCTTTTAGTACCTAACAGTTCACCCATCACATGCGTCCATTTGGCAGAGGGACAAAAAAGCTGCCTCAGGGCCATGCTAGGAAAGCAAAATTCCATTAAAATGATGGAACCATATGAGATTGGCACTAAACACTCATTTTATTTTTGACCCCCGTCACATACGCTCTTTTGTTTTTTAGGTGGGAGGGAGTGGAGATGAATTGTGTATTTCAAAGCTGAAAGAAGTCAGTGAGTTATATTGGCTTCAAATGCAGTTTTCTGTTATAAAAGACTTTAAGAACCCACCAGTGAAAAAGAAATATTTAACACTGCAGCCTTCAGGAGAATACTTCGATATCAAGCCCATGCTTTACTATTCTTATTTGTGTCTAAAAATGGCAGTGCTCAGTATAGGAAGAAAAGAAGTGTCACTGTTTCTCTGCTATCGATAATATTGCTCTATGGACAGAAGTCATAAATCCTTGGGATTTAGGAAGCAAAACGTGTTTGAGAGAGATACAATAAAGAATACTCCCAAATCTTTTAACAATTAAAAACAAGGTCTATGGAAGTGAGAACATTAAGGGATATTTAAGTTGTTCTAGAAGAATGTTCTCAGTTTTAAAAAGTTCATGTTATATTTTATCAGTACATAACAAAAATCTCCTTAGTGTCATGCAATATGTAATTAGCTGCAGTATTAGAAGTAATGAAATGCACAGTGTTCGGAATTCCTTAGTCCTAGAATTCTAAAGGCTACATGAATATTTACATTATGTAAATTATTTGTTAGATGCTGAATAAGGTTGTACCTAGTTCTATATAACTTCTAATATAGAAAGCATGCCAAATTTTGCAGAAGGATACAGGGACTTCATAATTCCCTTTAATTATTAGAAAGAGATGTAATACTTTTTATGTAATATGAATTACTAATGCTTTTTGCTTTTTGAAAAATACTTTTCAAAACCCAAATGATCATGTTGGCACACATTATTGTTATCATAAAGACTATCTTGATATAAAAAGGCTGCTCAGAAATGTTTGGAGTTTATTTTTCTTTAAAAACTTCTTTTGCTCCAAGGTGAAACACTGATTCTGGTGAATACGCTGTGAAATTTGCTGCCAAGTCAATACTCTAAAGTTCAGCCTTTGAAATATAAAGAACTTCCTTCAAACTTCCAAGTACAGTCAATATCCCAAAATTAAAAAAAAAAAAAAAAAAAAAAAAGACAAGAATTTAAAATGTGGGAGATCCTGGATCGTGCATCAACAAACCTCTGCAACCATCTTGAAAATAGGACAGAACACTTTGACAGCTGTAAAGCAGTAATGGTGTGTATTACAGCTTGGTCCTCTACTTCCCTCTAGAGTCAGTGGGAAGAAACAGGTGTCTCTAAAAGGTGACTGATCCTCTAGTGAGTTAGCGTGATCCGTGAGAACTGCTAAATATCTAGTTATCAATAAACTAAAAGTCAACCTAAGTAACTAAATGTCTTTAAGCTGGATGTCATCAGGCTAAAATTAGGGAGCTTCTTAAGCCAAATCGATACGTGTGAAATTGGTTTTCACTATCTAAAAGTCTGTCAAATGCATGTTTAGTAAGAGTAAGCATTTGGTTGGTTATGCAGAATTTGAATAATGTGCTACTATGTCATAAATACCTAATTCTGGTAATGATCATGTTGTGCTAGAGAAACAAAGAAATGGAAAGCCAAAGTTCAAGTTCTTTATTTGCTCTTGATTCATCTTAGGTTTGTTCATTTATTTGCTTGTTTCACTGTTATTAGTGGAAGCTGGAATCAATCATGGTGCACTATCTGTGCACACAGCAGGCAGGATCTCAATTTTGCAGTTGTGGCACACTGCACCTTTGCATTTTTGAAAAATAAATAAATTGAAGGCTAATTTTTCCTTAAAGCAATGAAAAAAAAAGAAATATTTTCCTATTTTGAATGACAGGCTCACATTCTGAATTAGAACATTTAATTTATGAAATATTTTTTTAAATTTAAAAGGCAAAAAAGGTTGGTTCAACTATAAGGAACTTTTCTATTCAATTTATTTTAATTCTTTAATTTTATTATGATAACTGACCTAATTTTGGATACTTTTTGTTTCACCAGTGGAAAAAAAACATTCATAGTTGAGTACATTTAAAAGTCTAAGTCTTACTTTAAGGAGATTAGGTTTGGATTTGACTTGATCTTTCTTCACTGACTGTAAGCTTGTGTCTGTTTTCAGTTTAAGTTTGCTTTTAACATATTTTTCTTTTACTTTACAAAACTATGGTAAAAAAGCCTGAAAGTTGATGCCATTAAAAAACTACCCAATTCAGTAATCAAAATCTGAAAGTTAAAATGATTTTTTTCTTTTTATAAAAATATCTTTAGACATATGTCAAATGCAGTAAAACTAATTGGTCAGTTTATTTTTTTATAGTTTTTGATGTTATATCCACCTGCTATGTGGGGCAAATGAAGGTGAAAGAAAGCTTAAAAAAAAACAGTAAATAGTAGGAAAATAAAGGAGTTACATATTTCATAGCATAGAGGCCCAGTTTCCAGATAAGCATGTAGCAGTGGTTTCCAGTGTTGGTGTTGCAAACTTCAATATGTGCGTGTCCTTAGCAGAAATATTGCAGAATTGCCAACAGTTTTGGAGAACAAGTCTTGAGTTTCTTTCTATGAGATAATCGTCTATAACTAGATGATCTTAAGGTCCTTTCCAACCCTAACTATGCTATGATTCTATGATTACTTTTGTTTTATACACTGTGAAATTAGAAAGGTTAGAGTCTGTTCAGTTTCTTTTGCATATATTAATTAATCTCACAAAGTATTTCTGAACTAGGTCTTTTATTTCTTTTTTTTATTATTACAGCTAAAAAAAAAAAAAAAAAAAGCCAGGAAATATCATAATGAAAGTTGATTGTTTGGCACTTCCTCTCTTCATTCCATGTATGCATTACTTCATTCCCTTTTCACTTCACATAGTTGAAAACTATGTCCTGTAGGATACATGTCATTTATTGTAAAAGGCAGTTGATATGAAAGGAGAGGAGATGGACAGTAAATAAACCAGGGACTGAGAACAGATTAAAAAAAGAAAAAAGCAAGAAAAGGAAAAAAGAACTTTTACTGCTTAGTATTAGTTAATGCTTAGCATTAATGAATATAGCCTTACTAATGCCAATGGTATGCGGTTTTTGTTTGCTTTAAGTTCATACATATTTCTTGCTTTTTTGCAAACATTTTTTTTACTATTTGCCAAAGATGAGTTGATAGCAGACTGGAAATATAACTTTCAGTATAGTTGTGGTTGATGTAGTTGTGGTAGTCTCTAATGCTAATCCAGCACTGAATAAAGGGAAATGGAATTAAAGGAAACCTAAAAGGTGTTTCTTCCGTAAGGAGACGTCATTATGAGTTTTTCTGTGTGAGGTTACAATTTGTGTCCCAAATAGCTTTGCAATACTTGCAGGATTTGATACTCTCATTCTGATGGTTATTTTAAGTATATTGTTACCAGATGTTGTTAGGTGAAAACTATAGTTTAACTACTATAGGTCATTTCCCACACATACACACTATTCGAGAGAAAGGGGAGGTTTATCAGTTATTTGGGGTTTTTTGGTTGGCTGGTTGGTTGGTTTGCTGTTTGGGGGTTTTTTGTTTGTCTCCTGCAAAAGAGTGTGAATAAGGAAGCAGTCATTTGCCAGTCCTACTAATCTCAGGTCATTCAGATGATACAGTTAGTGAAAGATTTACCAAGGACTACCATGAATATCAAGTAAAAGGAAAAACACAATTATATGTCTCCATACTGTACATGCTGTATTAATCATATCTTCTGAGTACTTAGCTTTCTCTTAGGAGTAATTGTAAATATGTGTACATTTTGCATAAAAACAAATGTCCAATCTAATCTTGAAATACAGAAGTACTGAATTAATATTTTTCACAGCTTGTCTTCCGTGTTAACTTAGCTTGGCAAAAAGTCAGCAAACGTATCTCTGGTTGTTTCAACCTGAAGTTAAAATGCATAATAAAATGAATATTTGGATTTAATTATACTTTCTACCACGGAAATAACACCTCAGGCATCTATTAAGTTTATTAAGAAAGAAACCTGATCCTTCATTTAACCCATAAACTCTGTCTACTATGAATGCTGGAACATAAGCATAGCTAATATATTTCTTAGCTACCTCCCTAAACATTAAAGTGACATGAAATGCTCAGTGATGTGGAACTCCTTTTCCTTGAGATCTCTGTTAATAAGAGTTTCAGCTACGGCACTAGATAAGAGAAGTTATTGAAAACTAAAACTAAACTAGTGAAATTATCAACTGGTTGACTATTGTTTCTTGGTTTTAATGTGTTAACTCATCTTGAAATTCTTTTTAAAACTAAAATACAGGGATCCAAGTTCTTTTACTGTGTCATGGACAAAGCTCTTCCTAAAGGTTGTATTTAAACCTAATGTCACAGAGTAGTAGCAAGGATTGATTTGGGCACATTATTGTGAAAAAGAGAGGCAAGTACTGAGAAAACCAAATTCAAGCTTCCTCTTGGAACTTTAGGAGTGAGGTATTTTTTCTGAACGAAAGCTGTATTAAGCTCACATGCCAGTTTGATGTTGGTTTTGAATAAGTATGTACTTTGAAAAACTGCGCTGAGTAGCCACTTTGTAAAACATTGAGAGTTTTGATGAAAGCTTTCATTTAATTGAATTTTTAGAACCTAGAAAGAAAAAAGCAAAACCAAACTTTATCACCCTCTCTCTGTCCTCTTTTAACAACACTTTTATCGAAATAGTACCTTTTATGATTACAGGCTCAGTACATGAACTTGAGAATTTCTACAGAGGGAATTTTTTCTCAATGGTTTCTCTTTGCTTTGATGTGCTAATTTCTGTTAAGAATAACTTAGGAATAATTAAAACATCTTCTGAAATAGACCTCTAGAGAGGTTGGGAGACACCTACTAGTGATTCAAGAACTACTGAAGGTGACATCATTCCAGTATAATAAATGCACTGAAAAACCCTAGTGTTAAAACTTTATGTACTGTTTAATACCTCACTTAATCTGCAAGTGAAAAAAAAAGGATAACAGAAAACAGTGACATTATACAGGTAAAATTATGGGATTCCTCTATAGAAGCATGCCCTTTTCTCAATTCCTTTGTCTCATTAACCCTGTTTTCTTGATTCTAGGTAGCAAATTGTAGGCAACTAAAGTTTTTAATAAGGTTTTTAGCTGCTCACTTTTTCCCCCATATTTCTTTAAATCTAGTATATTCTCTAATTTTATTTTCTGCAGCAATCTTGTATTTAAAATGCATTTATTGACATAATATGGATTTGTTAAGACAATGTCATGTAGACATCGATGTAGAAAAGATGTTTTACCTTCTGGACCACTGATATAGCACCACCGTACATTGAATCTGGTAGATTGCTGCTATGATGGCATGTAGTAAATCATCCAGGCATGCTACTTTGTTTTAGTTTTGCCCCTGACATCTTCCACCCACCCCGAAAGTATATGGTCAGAAGGAAATGCTAATCTTTTCCCTAAAACTCTTGCAAAATTTTCATCTTGGTCAACAAACATTAAAGGTTCATTATTTTTCCTGGTTTTCCATAATTTCTTAACGTTCCAACTGTATAAATGACAGAGGAAGACTCTTGCTATATATGCGCAACAGATCCCCTACTTCACTTGCAAATGACCATCTTTTAAAAATGAAAACAATATGTTGCACAGCTTTTAGCTAATGGAAGTCCCAAAAGATAATGAATTCACTACTGCAAAACAGATGTATAGTGCTTCTTTTATAATAAGGAATAGATTTACAAGAGAAAAAAATGGAGTAACCCTGGAAAATTCCCAGCTTTTCTGGACTTTCTTTCTGTCTGTTATTACACAGAAAAGGGCACTGTGGTAATTGAGAGTGACAAAGCAATTAAATAAAAATTAAAGAGATACATAGCATATTAAATGTATGGCAAGTACAACTCTTTGTTGGAAAGTATGGGAACAAAAAATGAAAAAGGACTAAGAGGAGTAAGTATTAAATGACTGAACATACTGGCTGATAGTTCCTGCAAACACATTAATTCGGGAATAATTCAGTTAAGCAATTGCCAATTGCTACAGTAGAGAACTTACTGAAAAATTATGACCATAAGAAGTTGCCTTTTTCCAGAGCAACATCATTCACTCTGGTCTATGGCTAGAATGTCACAAGTGCCTGAAAACCACAGGCTAGGTTCATTAGAACTGGTGGAGTGCTCCAAGTCCACACTTGGAGTCCACATTGCCTCCAGCAGCAGGACAGATCCATTATTTTCCATATTTGACAGAAACAAGAGATAGAACTACAGTCCTTTCCTTGCTGCCTCTGGTTTGCTCATAGCAGCAGGTATTAGGAGTCCTCTTTTTCCCAACCCCATCAGCGGACAACTCATGGAGTGGCTGCTTCTGCTTGCATTCCTCTAGTGTGAGAACAACCTGTTTCCTCTGCAAACTATGCTGGTAACAGCTTGATTGCCAAGGTGCAGTAAGAGTTACCACTCATGTCAGGGAGAGTGCATGGGTGGGGTTTGAAGGAAACAGCCCCTAATATTTTTGCCCTTATTTCTAACCTTATGGAAATGTTCCCTGGTCAGTGTCAGTAAGAGGTGAAAACTGAATCATCGTGCAGCTTTTGCAGCCCCATACTGTACTTTCCTTGAAAGACCTTGTAAATACAGGTACAACCACAGTCATCAGGTCCGATGATCTACTGTACCAATTTGCCACTAAATTAACAATTATCTAAAGAACAGAGGCATTCAGAAGCAGTGGGGTGTAATTGTTTCTTAATTACTTAACATTTTGGCATGAAATTGTAGGTTGGACTTGGAATTACAGTAGGAAAATAAAGATAGATCACAAAAGCTTCTAGACTTCTGAGAACAAGTATTGTCAGAGCTTCTTACGGCTTTTCAGATTTAAGGATACCATTTCAGGATATATGTTGATTTTGAAAGCTGCATTTCATTCATAGTGCTCAAATAATTTTGGAGCATGTTTTATTTTTAATAGTGTAATTATAATTTTGCACAGTCTGCTAGGGACGCATGATTTGAGATGCTGAAATTACTGCTAAACTATTTCAGTTTTACTGTAATAGCATTCTTTCCAATTCATGCATAATTGTGATACCTTAAATTAATGTGGTCAAATAATAGAAATTATTTTAATAGATCTTTCTCTGTTTGTATTCTGTGTTAGCTTAGCAAAAGAAAGAACAAATCCACTATAACACTGATGTCAGCTCTCGTTTGAAGTCCACTTGTTGAATCCTGTACCTGTGGATTCCCATAGTCCTTTGTGTGGTCTGAGCTATATTTTGCCCCAGATTTAACTAGCCTGTTGATCACAAGACATCTGTGGTTGACTCATTGAACTTTTGCACAATATTGGTGTCTTGTTGAAGCAACGTTGCCTAAACAACTTATGTTTTCCTTGTGTAATTGATTGCACAATATAATCATCAGAAAAAAACATCTCAAAGAGCTGATAAACTTGCAACAGCTTGCTGAGTGCAAACTAGTTAAAACTTTGCTGAAATGTTTGTAGCAGCTATGGTGTTGAAACTTGCCTAGTCTTCATTATGCATGTTTATGAACTATGGCTTTCTGATTATAAATTGCTTACATATTTCTTCAGGGAGAGCTGTCACTCTCTATTTTTGCCATATATTCAGAAGCTGATGTCCTAACAAACAAGTAAAGCAATATGAATTGAGTATAGTAATAAAATATGGACAATATAGAAATGTCTTTACTGTTTTCTGGAATTAATCTCTCCCTGATTTTAGGGAATCTTTAGCCTTTATCTTGTTTTGGAAAGATTGCTGAGCAAAGATATGAACCCCTCACTTACAATAAGAGCTATGTTAACAAGAGAGCATAGTGCAGACCTTTAATGCAACGTGTTTCCAGCACATACAGCTCACACTGTGTCATTTAACTTGACCTACAAGAAGCCATCACAGGCATCAGTTCGTGGCAGTGCTCTTCTCCCATTATTAAAATGAAAATGAAAAACTTTCAGGAATCATAGTGGATGGTTGTTGAAAGATTGTGTCATCTTGGATTTGAAGATGCATATGTACCTTTGTATAATATGCAATGTATGCAAAGGTTAATTTTAAGTACAGGATGACTATATAAAAAGTAGTCATTGCTTTTTTTGTCTCATGCTATGATTGTTAGATTCTGATGGACTTTTTTAATTTTCACCCAGAATGTCATTTGCTGAAGAGTTTGAATCTCACCTTTATTACCTGGAGTCAAATTTGAATGAATGAAGTGTAGCTTCATTTCTTTACTTACTCTTTACTTCATTTCTTTGCTTAGTTAGGTTCTGCAGAGCCCAGAGCTGACTGGTTTTTGCAAAATGTTTGTAACTTGTCTCATGCTGCACTGTCTTTCTATGTAGACTGTAGGTTTGTGTGCCTTTTGGCATATCACTTTTACATCTTAGCGTATAGAAGTTATTTTGGTTGTGTCACAGCCTTTTCTACTTTTTGAAGTAATTGTGATAGATATAAAACCAGAAAGACAGACACAGCTAAAGACCACTCCAGGGGCAGGAAGTGATCTTGTTATTCCATTTACGATATGGGGCAAACCTTAATTAAAACACTGGCTCTTTAATACATCACTCCTTTGTTGATGTATATTCAGTTTTCATTGTCGAGTAGTTTTATTTTGGGGTTTAGATTTTGCTAACAATCTCTGTGGGTTTGTCCTTAGGTTTTAGGGCAAGTGGGGAGTGTAGTTTTATTTAATTATTTTTGTAGTGTTTGTTTTGTTTTGATTTTTTTTTTTTTTTCTCAATTGAAACTAAAGCTCAATCTGACAGATTGCTAATGGAATTTAGTGCCTGCTTCTTTCAGGATTTGTAGAGACAAAGTTCACTGACATCTGAATTATCAGCAAAGTCTAAACCTTTGTCCTGATGTTGAATGACATCTTTTCATTGCTTTAGCCACTGAGGAGGCTTTATAACCTCAATTCCCAACAATTTATTTTCCTGCAATTTTCTCATTTTCCCAGAAAGTTCAGATCCTTTAAGATGTTGAAGTGCATCCATTTTACTCTGTGGAAAGAAAGGAGAGCAGCTTTTTGCTGTGGTTGCCTTGAACCTCCCAAGACTGACATGATTGTTAAGTGAGAGAGAAATAGTGATCTAGAAAGCGATTAGAAGGAATTAGGATCAAATTAAATGAGGGCAGGTGGTGTGAAGGTCAGACTTGCCTGACACTCTGGGTGGTGGAAGCCTGACTTAGAACAAAATTATTATAACACTAGTGTCTCTGAATTCCAGGTGAATAAAAAATTAGTTACTATTTGCTTTTAAAGCCTACTCAATTTCATCCTCAAAGAGGTTTTTGGGCAGCATATGAAATACACTACAAAAGGGACTCCTGCTGTCCTTGACTTCAACAGGAGTATGGGTAGTTATGTTAGATCGTATGCTTAAGTTTTACATGGCTACAATTAGGTCAGATTAATTTGGTTGTTAATAAGCTGGGATGTAGCCACTGTGCAAAGCTAGAGACAAGGATTTCAGAGAGATCTTCCTATGCCATTTCAAGATGACTGTTAGGAATATGTTCTCAAGCCCTTTGCTGCCTTACCATTGACTAAATTACATTCAGTCATTTGCAGTTCAAGCACATAAGACTAAGGAAAGCATGTCCTGATGTGGACCATGTTATTTGTGATACCTAAGCACAACCAACCAAAGGGGCATTTATGTGTTGTGTGCAGATCTGCATTTAAGGCTTTATACTCCAGGTTTCAGAGCATGCTAATCTTGCAGGACCATTGTATTTTAGCAGCCTTGGGTTTGGATCTTTATATAGCTGGGAAAAAAAATCGGCTTAACTACATCTAAGAATTTGGTGCTGCTGGAATATACAATTCCGGTTCCTCCTTCCTGTCTCTGCTGTCCAATTGTATCTCCTGAATTAACTTTAATGACCCTGTGAACAATCTAAACTAAAAATGAATCACAGGAATTTGAATGTTTATATCCCAGATCTAAGTGTGCTGCAGCCCCTGGTTCTTACTTGGGTTTTACCTGTGAACACACTTAAGAACTATGTACTGAAGATGTTAGTTAAAGGCAAAATTTCCCCCTAGCAATGACCTATGAGGCCCTGGAATGGGTTCCCCAGGGAAGTTGTGAATGCTTCATCTGTGGCGGTGTTCAAGGCAAGGCTGGACAGAGCCTTGGGTGGCATGGTTTAGTGTAAGGTGTCCCTACCCATGGCAGGGGAGTTGGAACGTGATGATCTTAAGGACCTTTCCAACACTAACTATTCTATGATTCTGTGATTCTATGTTGAATTTAGGTTTGATGCTTTGCCAGGAGATGTTCTTTCTTGGAGTTTTCCAGTGATCATTGCTCATCTTTATGGTATTTATCAAACAAGTTAGGAGCTCTGCTTCCATACCACTACAACAGCAGGATGTGTATTTCAGGGCTGATACTATATTCTTTATATATTCATCAGCTGCTATCCACTGCAATGCAGAGTCAGCACTGACATAGAGAGCTCATAGGATAAGTCAGTGTCTTGACACTGTTGTTTGACTTCATGCTTTCCTAGGGCTTTCTTACTGTCACTTCAACAACAACTTTAAGACTGGATAAGCCCTAAGTCCCAATGTGGTTGCTGCCTCTAGTCCTCAGGAAAAAAAAAAAAAGTAATTCTCTCTTACTTGGATATATATTTTTTTTAACAATATAATTTTAGGTTGATATTTTGACAACTGAGTTGAAGAAAGAGTGAATAAATTACAGTCATTCACATCTGCTATTCAGAAGGGTTTTTTTAATGACATATAGCCAGTGGATATGCCAATAACATAAATTATTACATACATGCAATGCATTCAAGAACAAATTCTCTGTCACATTTAACCAGCTGACAACCACATGGTTTATATAAAGAGCAATAGGGAACCATCATTTTTAGTATAATGTGCTAATCACTGATGGCAAGAGGCCATGGATGATGGTGTCAAGTTGGAAATTTTAACCATGTGTTGACCAATTGCTAACTGTTTTTAACGAGGACAAAGGAGATCCTCTTACAGTAGGGTGAAAGGCTGCAGAAATATCCTAAGAACTGTCACTCACTTGAGCTACCTAACTATTCACATCTTATTGAGCACCCTTTAAATAGGTTTCACAAGTACTTGCATCTTTTTGGAAGAAAAATGCAGATTGTACATGCCAAGAGGAACATGGTTTTTCCTCCATTTCTTGGTATGCTAGGATAAATTGAACATCTTTTCCTGATGTGATCTTCTGCAGCAATCAATAAATCAAAAGAATTTAGGCAGTTCCAGTCCCAAATATAGACTGTGTCAAGTAATGAAAGTTATGCAATTAATTCAAAACTCAGCAATACCCTGAATAAATTTGAAGATGCATTAAATACTGAAAAAGCTGACACAAAATGTTTACTCCCATAAAAATAATCATGAACATATATGTTCAAATGTTAGTGTGTGAGAATGTGTGATGTGAAGGAGAATATGTGAAGTGAACATTTTTCCATTGCTAACTTTTGTGTACATTTTTCCAATTGGAATCTCCAGCAGCAGTAAGATTTTCTGCCCCTCTTCCAAGGTTTTGTTTCAGTGTGTATGATGAAGTTTTGGCAGTTAGAAAGTTTTAATAGATGTTTGTTGGGTTTTTTTTGATATGCAGTTATAACTTGTTTGTCAAGGATTTTATGATGAGAAAATTGTTTTCCTCATTACTTTATATTTTAAAAAGCTTTTTCAGCTTTTTTTTTTTTTTTCCTCTATAGTTCTTTGGTAAATATGTAAGGCAGGAAGATACCTCAATTCTAAATAATTGGGATTTTATATTCTAATTTCATTTGTTTCTGCAAAGATTTAAAAATTATGATTCACTGGGGATGAATTTCTACTAACCTGGTTTTTATTATCTCATTTTATACTACACTGTTTTAAATATATTTTAATGTGCTATTAGTCATTCAAATACTTTCTCACTCTTCCTCACTGGCTTTGCAAGCTGATTTAATCCAAAGCAATATTTCTTTCTGTGGGCTCTTTATGGATATTTGGGATTATCTTGGGGGATTTGATTGCAGGAGAGCGCCAGAAACAAAGCATTCACCAAGAAGGTCTAAAGATAACAGAACAACATAAATGACAGTTTTCCAGTTACAGTGGATGGTAATGAAAGCTGAGAAAATATATGGCCTTTCCATCAGGGGTTGTGTTCACTTATGTGTTCTTTGATCAGGTGAGAGACACAAAGCACAAGAGCTGGACAAGCACATAGTAGGTGTTTTGAAGAGACATCTTGAGACTTTCATTACGTGTTTTATTACACTTGATTGATAAGATAATTGTTCGGGGCTTGTTTGATTAGTAATAAGAATTTAAAGGAAATTGGCTAAAATAACTTATGAAAGCGTGGTTAATAACCCTGAAACATCTGAATTTTGCCTTCGATTTTGGGTGCCTTGGTGAGCACATTCCCTGCCTCACACCATGTTATCTGACTTGTCTTTAAGAAAACAGACTAAATCTGCTAAAAGAGGTATTTTCTTACATTTGGAGAATTCTGATTAGGTAAAAGCGGTGTGCTGTGAGCACTTTAATGGTGACTGCCTTAACAAATGTTCCTTTTCATGTACTCATTGATATTTCAAGCCACCTGTTATTGACATCTGAGGCATGGTCCTGAGCACTGAAATGTTTCATTAAAAATGCAGTGCCTGGTGGGATTATATCAATGTATGTACCTGTTGTGGTTTTAATTTGTTAAGGAAAAGTAGCCTTAAGACAATAGTATTTTTATTGAAGTGCAAATGAAAAAATGAAGTTCAAATACAGCTGTTGTTTTCACTAAAATTCATCATTACCTTGGTCTCTCAAGCGTCCAGCTGATCAGCAAATCTTTTTGAAACCTTTGCGGTTTCTTTCATCTTGATGCTAAATTATGATACCCTTAATGTGGGCTTGTTCACTGTGACTCTTTGTCCTGCTTTAGAAGAGATAAGAGATACTCTTAATCTGTGGTCTTTAAAATGCATGGACATTCATTTTATTTTGGTTTTGGGCTCTTTTGGTAAAGTAAGTGTTAGAGTTATTCTGTACTTATGTATATGCTAGTTATGTTTATGTAGAGGATTTCTGTCTGCTATAGTATTTCTTAACCAGGTCTTGCTTCTGGCACTTAATAGAGGGTCTTCCTCATGTTATGTCATTTTTATCTACCTCTGTATCTTCTTAGTATAGACAGGCTTTATTTTTGGCATTTGTAATAAATGTCAATATATTGATAAAATTTAAAAGTTGTTACTTCCAAATTCTGAGAAAAAAAACCCTTGTAGAAATAATATGGTCATTGAAGTATACCACCTTAGAAACATCAGAACCATATAAAAAATGTGATGCAACATGAAAACATATTTCCAGCTGTTTTCACTTTTAATAGGCTTTGTAACAGAATCCTTATTCATATTGTGGGTCAGGGTTAAAGGAAGAACAGCGGTGGGAGACATTATTGTGGGGGTCTGTTACAGGCCACCTGATCAACAGGACTGGGCAGATGAAGCACCGTGTAGACAGACAGGAATAGCCTCATGCTTGCAGGCCCTTGTTCTCTTGCGGGACTTCAACCACCCCAATATCTGTGGAGGGATGGCATAAGCAATCCAGGAGGTTCCTCGATTGTGTGGAAGACAACTTCCTTCTGCAAGTAACAGAGGAGCTGACAAGGAGAGGTGCCATGCTTGACCTCAT